>CAUYLG010050820.1:0-10521 GCA_963573385.1 Cacajao melanocephalus | reverse complement strand
GTGATCCGCCCGCCTTGGCCTCCCAGTGTTGGGATTACAGGCGTGAGCCACTGTGCCCCGCCAGTGTATATTTCTAATCACTTCATAGGAGTTACCACACACAGCTAGTAAGGAGCAGCCCTGTGCTGTAAACACTGGCTGGGTCACGTGCCAAGCCCCTTACCACTCATAGCCTCCCCTATCCAGTGACTCTCACCACCCATAAACCTCCACAACCCCCGCATACAACCCCATATCCATGGACCACTACTCATAGCCCCTTCTGCCAACAACCCCCTTGACTCCACCCGTAGCTTCCCCGCCACCCTCACAGCCCCACCTGTCTGATAAACACCTTGCGGCATCTGCAGCAGAGGTGCAGGTGTGCAGATAAGGCAGAAAAACCCCTCTGCACACACAAGCCTGGGGCTGGCCTTGGCCTCAGACATCATCTACTGTCCACGCATCCATCCACCCCACAAAGCCCTCACCGGTCCCTAAAGTGCACAGCTAAGAACCATCACCACAATGCTGGCCACTTTCTGAGCACTTAGCTTGGCACTGAGCACTGATGTAAGCCCTGGAGCTCACATAAAAATGCATGGGTTTCCTCGATGCAGGACTTCTCAGCGCTTTAATGTGCCAGCGCCCCTCTGGACTGCCAAAGAGGGAGATGAATGCAGGCACTGTTTGCAGACTTGGCCAGGGCAACCTTTCCTCAGCTCTGGAGCACACCTTAGGAACATTCGGGGTTCTTGCCATTCCTAGTGTGGTCCATGGACTCATGCGTGTATCACCTGCAAATCACCTGGGGGCTGGTTAGAGATGCAGAATCGAAACCCATTTCGATTCAGAAATCAGATTCAGATTTCTACTGAATCTGAACGTGCATTTTAACACCCCCAGAGATTCATTCATATACTCATTAAAGTTTGAGACACACTTTTGTTGGTCACAGGTCTGGACCTTGGCCACATATTGGAATCACCTGGGGAGCTTTAAAAAATAATGGGGCTAGCTGGGTACTGGTGTCTCATGCCTGTAATCCAAGTGCTTTGGGAGGCCCTGGTGGGTGGATCACCTGAGGTCAGGAGTTGGAGACCAGCCTGACAAATATGGTGAAACCCTGTCTCTACTAAAAATACAAAAATTAGCTAGGTGTGGTGGGTGGTGGCAGGTCCCTGTAGTCCCAGCTACTGGGGATGCTGAGACAAGAGAATCACCTGAACCTGGGTGGTGGAGGTTGTAGTGAACTGAGAACACACCACTGCACTCCAGCATGGGCGATAGAGCGAGACTCCATCTCAAAAAAAAAAAAAAAAAAAACAACTGGGGCCTAGGTTCTACCTCCAGATTCTGATTTAATTGGTCTGAGTTTGGCTTGGTCATTGGGAGTTTGAAAATCTCCCCAGGTGATTCTGATGTGTGGCCAGCTGCACGGATGAGTGAACATTAGAAAGGGTCTGGAATATCCGTTTGGAAATTTGCAGGGAAGCATTTAAAGTCTTGGAACAGCCCCAGCAAGGCACAGGGAGAACAAGGGACTGTCCTGAGGTCTCATAGCTGGCTGGTTGCGAAGCCTCAACCAGCACTCTGTTTCCCAGCACCAGCCCGGGTCTGGGGTCTTAGAGTCACTACCTCCACACCATCCTCTTTTATTTATTATTTTATTATTTTATTTTTTGAGAAGGAGTCTTGCTCTGTCACCCGGGCTGGAGTGCAGTGGCGCAGTCTTGGCTCACTGCAAACTCTGCCTTCCAGGTTCAAGTGATTCTCCTGCCTCAGCCTTCCAAGTAGCTGGGATTCCAGGTGCCCACCACCACACCCAGCTAATTTTTGTGATTTAGTAGAGACAGGGTTTCACCATATTGGTCAGACTGGTCTCGTACTCCTGATCTCAAACTGTCTGCCTGCCTTGGCCTACCAAACTGCTAGGATTATAGGCATGAGCCACCACGCCTGGCCTCACACCATCTTCTTAAAAATTCTCCTTCCTGATCCTGAGCCTCAGCTTCAGTCCTCAAACAAAAGCCTTGACTGGGTTCTGATCATGAGGCCGCCTCTGCACTTTGCTGGCTGCTGGCTCGGGCCTCCAGTAAACAGTCCCAAAGCCAGTAAAGCTTAAGCCATCAGCATGGGGGGAGGCGTTTATAGATTGTAACCACCAGAGCATAGTCCCATTACGTAAGGAGCACTGCTGCGAGGCCGCTCAGCTTCATGGAGAACACGAGGCTCCAGGCAGGCATGGGTTTGAGCTCCAGCCCTGGCACTTGGCAGTTGTGCTGCCACCATGGCCCCTTTAGTCCCTCTGAGCCTCATTTTCCCCACCTGTAAACTGGGCACAGTGGTAATCCCCGGCTACAGGTGGTGTGCAGATCACATAAGACACAGAAGATGATGAGTCCCGCAGTGCCCTGGCATGTGATGGACACAAGATCAGCATTAGCTGGGGTCGTTGAGGGCTCTCAATTTTGGCACTGATACAGGAGGCCTGAGTTTCTCAGCTGGCCCCAACACCTCAAATTTCCAGATAGCAAGAGCACCTGGAACCTCCCTCCACTAGGCCAGAGGCAGCCAGCATGTGCCTTTCTCTTCTCCTTGGCCCACTGCAACCTTTGCCTCCCGGGTTCAAGCGATTCTCCTGCCTCAGCCTCCAGAGTAGCTGGGATTACATATGTCCATCACCACACCCAGCTATTTTTTTGTATTTTTAGTAGAGACAGGGTTTCACCATGTTGGCCAGGCTGGTCTCGAACTCCTGACCCCAGGTGA
This sequence comes from Cacajao melanocephalus, assembly GCA_963573385.1. Taxonomy (NCBI): domain Eukaryota; kingdom Metazoa; phylum Chordata; class Mammalia; order Primates; family Pitheciidae; genus Cacajao; species Cacajao melanocephalus. The sequence continues at coordinate 7,770 of CAUYLG010050820.1, read as the reverse complement.
TCTGCCCACCTCAGCCTAACGAGTAGCTGGGACTACAGGTGTATACAAATACACTACACTACAGTGCATAAAAATACACTACAGGTGTATTTTTAGTAGAGATGGGATTTCGCCATGTTGGCCAGGCTGATCTCGAACTCCTGACCTCAGGTGATCTGCCTGCCTCAGCCTCCCAAAGTCCTGGGATTACAGGGGTGAGCCACTATACCTGGCCTCTTCTCCCCATTTGTTTCTCCTGTGCCAGACCCTCAGGTTCAAGGACTGTACGTGCCTGTGTTTGAACATGGCTACCGGAGACCTGTGCTGTCAGTGTGGGGACTCCCCAGCTTTCTCCGGCTGATCAAGCAGAAGTTACCCATGCCAGCCAACCGTTGGTGGCACTCTTCCCATCTCGTGGGCCCACTGGTGACAGAGCAGCTGTTACTGTCTTGGTTATTTTATTTTTATTCCTCCCTCTGGGAGCCCAGAATCAAAGGGAAACATCAGCACTGCTGTCTCATTATAGAGAGCAGAGAAAATTGGGGTGGGGATTGGATATTCTCTTTTTTTTTTTTTTTTTGACAGAGTTTCCCTATTATTGCCCAGGCTGGAGTGCAGTGGTGCAGTCTCGGCTCACTGCAACCTCTGCCTCCCGGGTTCAAGCGATTCTTCTGCCTCAGCCTCCTGAGTAGCTGGAACTACAGGCACACACCACCATACCTGGCTAATTTTTGTATTTTTAGTAGAGATGGGATTTCTCCATAGGCTGTTCTCAAACTCCCACCTTAGGTGATCCGCCTGCCTTGGCCTCCCAAAGTCCGGGGATTACAAGCATGAACCACAGTACCTGGCCTGGATATTCTCATCCAGGGCATGAGGGCAGTCAGTGGAGACCATTTGGGGTGACATATTCATCTTACAGACGGGGAAACAGGTTGCAGAGAGCCAGGGACTTCCCAAGGCTGTGTTGAGGCCAGACTAGAACCTGGTTCTCCTGGCTCTAGGTCTGAGGTCTTTCCCCTGTAGTCAGGAAGAAATCGGGGTTAGGACTCCAGAGTCCTCACTCCTCAACCAGTATGTCCATGTTAAATGCAGATTCCTAGGCCCCACTGACTGGCTCAGGATGGGGGTGGACCTGGGAATCTGCCTCTTTACCACGCTTCCCTAACCAAAGTTCTAGAATCAGGGTTCGGGGAGGGTTAAAAAAAAATAGAATCACTGCTGTGGACTCTTGCCATTGGCCCCAAAGTTCCAGGCCTATGCTCTGGGACTCTGCTTCAATCCCACATCAAAACTCACCATTCAAGAATTGCAGCCCCTAATAGAGATAGCACTCTGTTAGTTAAAAAAAAAAAAAAATCCCAGCCCCTGCTGCATGCAGTGTTGCACCTGTAGTCCCAGCTAATGGGGAGGCTGAGGCAGGAGGATCGCTTGAGCCCGGGAGTTCTAGGCTGTGATGCTCTATGTTGATGGGGTGTCTGCACTGAGTTTGGCATTAATGTGGTGACCTGCTGTGAGCAGGGGACCACAGCATTGCCTGAGGAGGGGTGAACAAGCCCAGGTCAGAAACAGAGCAGGTGAAAACTCCCACGCCAACGAGTGGCCACCGCACTCTAGCCTGGGCAGCATCATGGCAAGACCCTGTCTCTTTAAAAAATCAAAAAAGAATCCCAGCCCATGACTAATCCACTCCATTTACAGCATTGCTTATCTGCTGCACTTGAGGACAGTGGGTCCCAGGGGAAGAAGGCAGAGACAGTGTCATGTTGTGGTTAAGGACATGCACCCTGGACCCAGGCAGGCTGGGATCGATTCCCGAATCCGCCACTTCTAGTCCTGTGGCCTCGATGTGTTTCTCCCCCTTCCGTGCCTTTGTTTCCTCGCCCGTAGCTGGTGATGCCTTCCTCCGAAGGTGTTGTGAGGATTAAATGAATTTGTGCAAAGTACTTAGGTTAGTGTCTATCACATAGTTAAGTGCTAAGCGTTAGCCACTGTGACACCATTTTACAGGCTGAGAATGTTCTGCGGAGAGATAATGAGACTGACGAGGTTATGCAGACTCAGAGTAGCGACGTTGGTTGGCGCTTCTACCCTCGTCTCACATAGTTCCTGCCTGGGCGCCAACTGCTTGCCAGCGCCAACCGTGGCTCTGCTGGTAGAGTATAGCTTGGCATGAAAAGACCCTCCTCACTCCTCCATTCACTCATGTACCTTCCTTCACACTCTGGGGTTGGGGGAATTTCCCCAGTCCCGGTAGCCAGGAAGGCAGAGTCTGTGGAAACCAGTGGTCATACAGAGTGCAGCTGAGCTTCCCTTGGCCCTCAAAGTCCCTAATGGGGACCCAGGGCTGCTGGGGATGCTACCACCTTAAGTCTCAAAAGCTCAAGCTTTATGATGTCAATGCTCATTTATATTCAAAGCTTATTTCCATTTTTCTGGAAGAATTTACACTTCGAATCAATGCATTTTGGTTGAAGGGAATGTCCTCAAACATCCATCAGTCCTCCTGGCTCGTGGTGTCAACAGGACCACTTCCTTCCCTGTCTGGAGAAGAAAACGGAGTTAAGGCCCAGTGTCCGTACCTCCTGCATCTAGCTTCTTAGTATTTCTTTCCGTTTTTTTTTTTTTGAGATCGAGTCTCACTTTGTCATCCAGGCTGGAGTGCAGTGGTATGATCTCGGCTCACTGCAACCTCTGCCTCCTGGGTTCAAGCAGTTCTCCTGCTTCAGCCTCCTGAGTAGCTGGGACTACAGGTGCATGCCACCATGCCCAGATAATTTTTGTATTTTTAGTAGAGACTAAAATGGAGGTGTCACCATGTTGGCCAGGCTGGTCTCAAATGCCTGACCTCTGGTGATCCACCTGCCTCGGCCTCCCAAAGTGCCTGGCCACTTCCTAGTATTTCCAGAAGAAACAGAAAGTGCTATCTTCTTGGTACTCCCCTTCTTCATCCCTGCCCCAAGTCTTTCTCTCTGACTTAATTCCCTTCTCTGAGTGGTGCTAAGTTTGGTCCAGGGACACGACCCTACGTCCCCACTGATCTCAGCCTCAGAACGGGCTTTGTGGGACCTCTCTCCCCAGGCTGCTCTGAGGACGAAGGGGCTGAGTGAGCCCGTTCAGGCCTGTGGAGGACCCAGGCACACACTGCCCCGCTCTGTCACCGCCCACCGCTATCTCAGTGCCCGCTGGAGGAGGGCAGCTCCATTCCTGCTCTTTTTCTCTTCTCCCATCCCTGCTGTGATAGAATCTGCCCCAAGCTCAGGGCCTATTCTAATGAAGGTAACTGAATGCCCAGGCAGCTGAAACTGGCCCTTTGCAAAACAGCAAGGGGAGGGCCTGCCCTCAAAGCCCCGCCTGCCAGCTCCTGTTCCGCCTTGCCTGGAGATGACTGGGCCCTGCAGCCCCAGTGAAGGAGGGGCCGGGAAGGGGAAGGGGACAGAGAGCAGGTTTATTCGGGGTGAGCTGTGCTGGTCCATTGCAGTTTGCACTCGGTGCTTCCAGGAGCTGGAAAGGCAAACAATAGATTTGGGTCACGAGGCAGTTGGGGGAGGAGATGGTCAGATTTAGCAGGATTCTGATGCCAAGTAGCTGGTGTTCAGGGCTCTGGGCTGTGAACTTGGGACCCTTCTGATCGGAGCCTCTCTCTCCCTTCCTCCCTTCCTCTGCTCAGACCCAAACACACATGCAAAGCTGGCCTCGGGCAGACACATGCCACCACTGTCCTGGGCACCTTTCTCTAGATTTGAGAGGCCTGGGGCAGAGTGGAGAGGGCTTTGGTCCTGCATCCAAATCCTGGCTCTGAATGTCCTTGTGCAGGTTATTTAATCTTTCTGAGCCTCAGCCTTATCTGCGAAATGGGAAGAGCAATGAATACTCTGGTGGATCCGGGTTGTGTGGGGCCTGAAGCTCTTACCATGTATGGATCCCTTTTTAAGGTAAAGAATCTCTGACCAGGAGTGGTGGCTCACGCCTGTGATCCCAGCACTTTTGGAGGCTGAGGCGGGCGGATCACGAGGTCAAGAGACTGAGACCATCCTGGCCAACATGGTGAAACCTCGTCTCTACTAAAAATACGAAAAATTAGCTGGGCATGGTAGTCCCAGTTACTCGGGAGGCTGAGGCAGGAGAATCACTTGAATCCGGGAGGCAGACATTGCAGTGAGCCAAGATCATGCCACTGCACTCCAGCCTGGTGACAGAGCAAGACTCTGTCTCAAAAAAAAAAAAAAAAAAAAAAGACTCTCAACATCTTGTGCAAAGTTTACAAAACACTTAACCATGTGAACACACTCACGGGGCGCCTCCGGAGCACATGAGGGTCCTAGAAGCTTAAGCTCTATTAAGCTTCACAATAAATCCAGATGTGTGCAGGCCTACCTGGTAGGACTGTGAAGGATGAAATGAGCTCATATTTGAGCTCCTAGAACAGTGCCTGGCACAGAGTAAGCCCCTCATAAGTGTTGGCTTTCATTCTTATTGCCTCTCAGGTTTGCTGTGAGCATTAGACATTTGCAGATTGCCCAGGTAACATCAAACGCGGTGTGGGCAGATGCTGTATGCCTGACACGTGTGCATTCCTTAGCTCATCCAATGTGTAGCATTCACCATGGGCCAGGTGCCGTTCTGAGCACTGGGGAACCAATAAATGGCCCCTCTTAAAGCTTTTGGTCTGGGAGGGGTAATCGGGCAATCAGTTCATCACACACATAGGCAAGTCCAAATGGAATGAGGACAGGTGCTATGAGAATGCAAGGCAAGGCAAGGCATGGTGGCCCACACCTACCACCCCAGCACCCTGGGAGGAGGATTGCTTGAGCCCAGGAGTTTGAGACTAGCCTGTGCAACACAGTGAGACCTTGTCTCCACAAAAAAAAATTTTTTTAATTAGCTAGGTATGGTGGTATGTGCCTGTAGTCCCAGCTACTCAGGAGGCTAAGGCAGGAGGATCACTTGAGCCCAGGAGGTTGAGGCTGCAGTGATCCATGGTCGTGTCATTGCACTCCAGCCTGGGCTGGACCTGTCTCAAAAAAAAACAAAAGTGAGACAATGTCTAGGGGAAAGAAAAGTGAGGGAATGATTTTGATTTGGGGTATAAGGAAAGGCCTCTTTGAGACATTACAAAAGAGCAGGGAAGAATTATTATTCTCATTTCTGCTTTGCCTGCAGTTTCTGCATGTTTATCGTAAGACAATCTGGCATGGTGGTGACATTCATTAAAGCAACTAAACCGTTTCGAGGTCCAAAATCTAAGCAGATATTATCTCGTCTGAGCCTGTCGCCAACTCTGAGATGCGTTAAGTGGAGACCCAGGCAGGAGTGGCTCTACCTGAGCCGACACAGGCACTAAATGGAGGAGCTGGGATTGAACTCTCCATCTGACTGTCTCACCAGTCCCTCTGTCACACCATATGGCTGACATAGAGCAGGGGTGCCCCTGCAGACTCGTGTGACCTCATGACCTGCTCAGAGGTCTAATCTCCTTCCCGCCCTTTTTTTCTTTGAGACAGAGTCTTGCTCTGTCACCCAGGCTGGAGTGCAATGGCTCTATCTCCGCTCACTGCAACCTCCGCCTCACGGGTTCAAGCGATTCTCCCGCCTCAGTCTCCCAACTAACTGGGATTACAGGTGCCCACCATCACGCCCGGCTAATTTTTTATATTTTTAGTAGAGACAGGGTTTCACCATGTTAGGCTGGTCTCAAACTTCTGACCTTGTGATCTGCCCGCCTCATCTTCCCAAAGTGCTGGGATTACAGGCGTGAGTCACCGTGCACAGCTGAGGTAAATGTTTTAAAATCATATGTGATAAAGGTATGTCTGGGAAATGGGAGGTTGTTTTTTTTTAGATAGAGTTTCACTGTCACCCAGGCTAGAGTGCCGTGGTGCAGTCATGGCCCACTGTAGATTTGGCCTCCTGACCTCAAACAGTCCTCCACCTCAGCCTCCTGAGTACATAGGACCACATGCACACATCACCATGCCCAGCTAATTTTGTTTTTTTTTTTTAGAGATAAGGCCTTACTATGTTGTCAAGGCTGGTCTCAAACTCATGGCCTTAAGCGATCTTCCTGCCTCAGCCTTCTAAAGTGGTGGGATTACAGATGCGAGTCACTGCACCCAGCTGGAAATGGGAGTTTTTTTTAAGTATCCAGGATTATAATATTTGGTCACATAACTCAGTACCAGAGTACTCATAGGCATATACACATACTGAGGTCACAGGAGCTGAGTGCTTTAGAGATGTTACCCCAGTCAAGCCCCCAGCAACCTCGTGAGAGTTGCTATTCTTATCCCTGTTTCACAGATAACAGGCTCAGCTGTCAAGCAGGTTGCCCAGGGTCACCCAGGCGGGAAGTGGCAGAACCCAGTTGCAAAGTCAGGCTGCTGAAGGGGAGAGAGATGGCCGTGCGTCCAGCTGTGTGCAGCCTAGAGGTGCTGGGGATAGTCTGGTTGCACAGAAGCAGCCCCTGAGCTCTCGGTGCCAGTGTGAGGATGAAAGGCCCCCCTCTGCTGCTGCGCAGGGGAGAGCCTGACGCTCAAGTTGGCAGTGAGCCTTGCAGGCTGGGCTGGGCCCTGTGTCTAAAAACAGGGAGCCTTGTTAGGTGGGGAGGCGCCTTGACTGAAGCCCTCAAATGCAGTCACGGAGCAGGAAAGGGGCGGCTCACCTGAGGTCAGGCTCCTAGACCTTGGCTGAGCGACGCCCTGGGCTCATAAAGAACCACTGTGCAGTGCCGAGTGATGAGTGTGATGAGCACTCCTGCCATACCCAGCTCGGGGAACCTGGTGAGAAAGTGGCTGGTTCTGCCCTGGGGGTCGGGGCCAGCCGCAGGGAGCTGGCAGCCAAGCTGGGCCTTATGCGCTGAGTCATGGCATTCATCATAAAGGCTTCATTCAGAGACATGGCCAGGCGTCCCTAGCGCTCACCATCCCAGGTCCTCACAACCGGCCCAGATGAGCCCCAGCCGCGCACCAGGGACACATCTGCACACAGGAAGACATGGTCCCTTCCCTCAAAGAACTGTGGTCCGCGGGGAGAAGGCAAGACCATAAACAGGGAAATAAGTCAGTAGTGCCCATGCTGCTGGAGAAAGTGCGTGAAGAAGGTGAAGCAGAAGGGAAGAGAGGGATGGCCATGGTGGGGGTGTTTCACTGTAGGAAGAGGGCCCCACGAGGGAGGTGACGCCTAACAGAAGTGAGGGATGGAGGCCAGGTACGGTGGCTCATGCCTATTATCCCAGTACTTTGGGAGGCTGAGGCAGACGGATCACAAGGTCAGGAGTTCGAGACCAGCCTGGCCAATATGGTGAAATCCCATTTCTATGAAAAGTACAAAAATTAGCCAGGCGTGGTGGCAGGTGGGCACCTGTAGTCCCAGCTACTCGGGAGGCTGAGGCAGCAGAATCACTTGAACCCGGGAGGCGGAGGTTTCAGTGAGCCAAGATTGCACCACTGCACTCCAGCCTGGGGGACAGAGCTAGACTCCAACTCAAAAAAAAAAAAAAAAAGGGCCGGGCATGGTGGCTTACACCTGTAATCCCAGCACTTTGGGAGGCTGAGGCGGGTGGATCACTTGAGGTCAGGAGTTCAAAACCAGCCTGTCCAACATGGTGAAACCCCATCTCTACTAAAAATACAAAATTAGCCGGGCATCGTGGTGCATGCCTGTAATCCCAGCTACTCGGGAGGCTGAGGCAGGAGAATCACTTGAACTTGGGAGGTGGAGGTTGTAGTGAGCCAAGATCGTGCCACTGCACTCCAGCCTGGGCAACAAGAGCAAAACTCCATCTCAAAA
>CAUYLG010050819.1:0-18219 GCA_963573385.1 Cacajao melanocephalus | reverse complement strand
AAAAAAAAAAAAAAAAAAAGCAAAAAAACAAACCTAGGTATTCTCTAAGTAATCTGCCATTGTGAAAGGACTGCCATTCTCAGCATCTCTCTCTCTCCACGTGTGATGGTCCATGCCTCCCCCTCCCCGATTCATACACAGAATCACGAGGTTATGGGATTAGGATGTGGAGCCCTTGGGAGGTGATTAGGTCATGAGGGATGAGTGTCCTTCTAAAAGAGGCCCCAGAGAGCTCCTTGTTCCTTTCACCCTGTGAGGACATAGTGAGAAGGCGCCTTCTATGAGCCAGGAAACAGGCCCTTGCTAGACACCAAATCCACCTGTCCCTCAGTCTTGGACTTTCCCAGCCTTCAGAATGGTGGAAAATGAATTTCCATTGTTTGTAATCTTCCTGGTTTATGGTATTTTGATTTGGCGGCCCCGAACAGAGGAAGATACCATGTGTAGAGAGAAGTAGGTGGAGAAATAGGAGAACCATGGACTTTAGAGTTGAAGGGTACCCCACACTCCTTGATTTCTAGTTGAGGACACGGAGGCTATGAATGCTGGAGCTGAGCTGCGACCACCTCTGGGGAGCCCTGTTTGGAGCCTTAAAAATGGCAAACGGCTCTTGAAACGGCACAGTGGGGAGAGTTGAGCGAAAGGTTAAAAAGCAATTTAACAGAAATCCAATTCTTCAGGATTCTTACTTCTTCCACTGTGTTGCCTCCAGATGAACAGAAAATAAAATATCCATTTTGCAGTTTTCATCTCACCAGCAGTTACCACGGAGGGCCACATGTGGTCAAGGGCTCTAAGACATTTGTCTACGTAGTTTCCGTCTTTGATCTCTGTGATTTATAGACAGGCACTTAAAGGAAGGATTAACGTGGAAAGACCGTTCACAGAGTGAAGGATCTAAGTCCCTGGAAATGAAGGATTGCATGAAAGTGTTTCTTAAGGACAAAGTTTTAATAATCATGGCATACATACTGTAGCATTAGTACTTCCATTGTAAAAAAAAAAAATCGGTATTTTACTTACCTGCCAAAGTCTACCGCTCACCTGCACGTATGTGCACCAGCTTTGCAGATTCTCTTTAAATCTGTCAGCTCAAATTTTAAAAAACTGGTTTATAAAATTCTCACTGGGCTTCCCGCCTCTATCACTGACCTGGTCATGATTCGTCTTATATGGCTGGGAAAGCATCACTAGTCTGGAGAAACTGAATGGTGGTGTTGAGTCTTGTTTTCAGTTTTTATTAATATTCCCTGTTTCATACAGCTCACCTTTCTGGGCAATAGGCCTAACATACCATAGGCTTCTTTTGTAAAACAGCTTTGTTTATGCACACACACACGTATACACGTAGTCAGAGCTGGGTGAAATCCTGGCAGTAGCCAGGCCAGTTTCTTTATTTTATCCGTCAGATCTCTTGATGCCTCCTCTTACCACTCAGGGTACTCATGTGTACATTTCTAAAGACACACGTGCGCACACATGCACACACACACACACACACACACACACACACACACACATTGCAGAGGCCCAAATGAAGTCACGTTCAGCCTTCTTGTGACACTTTTAAAGCTTGGCAATGTCAGATTTCTTCCTTTTCTGCTTGTTTTTGAGATTGAGTCTTGCTGTGTTGCCAGGCTGGAGTGCAGTGGCGCGATCTCAGCTCACTACACCCTCTGCCTCCCATGATCGAGCGATTTCCCTGCCTCAGCCTCTCGAGTAGCTGGGATTACAGACATGCACCATCATGCCCAGCTCATTTTCATATCTTTAGTTGAGACAGGGTTTCACCATCTTGACCAGGCTGGTCTAAATCCCTGACCTCAAGTGATTCGCCTACCTCAGCCTCCCAAAACGCTGGGATTACAGGCATGAGACACTGCGCCCTGCCTGATTTCCTCCTTTTTTGAAGGATGAGAGGTAGAGGGAGTACCTAGGATGTCATCTAGAGATAATTCTTAACTATGAAATAAAATTTTCTTAACTGTCACTTTTGGTGAGTGAAATGAACATAATCTTGGCTGGAAAGTGAATGAGAAGCTAGTGAATGTGGAGCTGACTATGGGACAAGTGTCTGACCTTTCCCTGGTGTTGACTACGTCAGAGGGAGGCTGATGGCGTCCGCAGGGAGCTCTGTGACTTGGAATAAAATACTGTCATGATTTTATTCTTTTTATTTTTATTTTATCTTTTTGTTTGTTTGTTTGAGACAGAGCCTTTCTCTGTCGCCGAGGCCAGAATGGTCATAGCTTACTACAGCCTCCAGCTCCCAGGCTTAGGCAATCCTTCCTCAGCCTCATGAGTAGCTAGGACTACAGGCATGGGCCACCATGCCTGGCTGATTTTTTAATTTTAATGTTGTTTTGTGGAGATGGAGTTTCACTGTGTTGCCAGAGCTGGTCTTGAACTCCTGGTCACCAGTGATTCTCCTGCCGCAACCTCCCACAGTGTTGGGATTATAGGGTGAGCCACTGCACCCATCCCTGTGGTGATTATGTGAGTATGTATATGTGTATGAATTAATGACTGTAGCCTCAACCTCCCAGGCTCAAGTGAGCCTTCTGCCTCAGCCTGATGAACTGCTAAGAGCTGAGTCCCTGGCAGGTGTCCGTGTGTCCCGGGCCCTGCCCCCAGGGGCCTTCGTGGAGCCCGCTGCCTGACTTATAAATTCGCCCAATATTCTTTTTTATTATTTTTTCTTTTTCTTTCTCCTTTTTTTTTCTTTTTTAAATTATTTTTTTCACCCAGTATTCTTAAGTTGTCTCCAGCTCCCAATTTACCAGAAACTAAAGAGAAATGGATTTCCTTTCCTCCTTTTCTCCATTTCTAAGCATTATTTTGCACAATTCGCCCCGTAGCCACGGCTGGCCTGAGCCAGGAGGATTGATCTGTTGACTTAGACTGGTATTGCAGTTAAGTATTTAATCAGGTCTCGTTCAGAGGCTTGGTGGAGGCGTTTAATCTCTTGAGCATTTTCACGTCTCATTTGAGGAGGACTTCTTTGTCCAGAAGGACTGTAGGGTGGAGCCAGAGCTTCCAGCCGTGTTCAGATCCATCAGGTACAAAGGAAATTCCATGGAAGTTTATTTGCATTGGAATTGATTTTGCAATCCCTTATTAGGTCCTCTTATGGGCTACATTCCATTGGCCTGGAATCCCAGAGGGTTAATAGATGGTTTGCAACTGGACCGATGTGGGGATGAACCCTTTGCTAGCGGTAATTTTTGGAATTTACCTCACCCTCTATGCTTTGGTGTACTCACGTGTAAACTGGGGAGAATAGCAATTGCTATCCCTTGGTGTTCTCATGAGGATTCAATGTTGACACCCAGAAGAGGTTATCATTTATTGGACTTTCTCCCTAATCTTGTAGAGAAATGGACTACAGGGTGACAGACCTGCAAAGCATTTGCCGTTGACCAGTGAAGGGGCCTGGGGCTCAGTATGCGTGGTGGAGTCTCTGGGAAGCTTCACCAAGAAGGCCCTTGGTGAGCCTTGGAGGACATGGAGGATGTAGAGGGAGAGTGGTAGATTGGGAGGAGCCTGAGGCAGGCACTGCCTGGGCTCCAGCCTCAGCCTCATGGGAGAGAAGTTGGGCCAGGGCGGGGAGTTAGCAAGTAGGACCTTTGTCCTGAGAACCTCAGAATGGAGGGACCATTGCGAGGAGGGGCAGGGAAGCCAGCAGGAGGGCACTGCATTGCACTGTTGTAAGTTCACGAATCAGTTGCATGATTTAAAAACAGAATAATTGAGGTGAGAGTCACATAGCATGTAGCTAACCATGATCAAGTGAGCAATTCAGTGGCGTTTAGAAAGTCATAGTGTTATGCAGCCACCGCCACTGTGTAGTTCAAAACATTTCTGTCACTCCAAAGTAAAGCCACATACCCATTTAGCAGGTTCTTCTTTTTTCTCTTCCCCTAGTTCCTGGCTGCCACCAAACCGTGTTCTGTGTCTCTGGATTTATCTGTGCTGGACAGTTCATAAAAATGCACCTCCTACAGCACGTGCCCATGTCTGCCTTCGTCCGTTTCGCACATTCAACCTCACTATAGCGTGGATTGGTGCCCCGTTCTTTTCTGTGGTGGAATGGTATTCTGCTGTATGAGTACACCACGATTTGTTTGTCCATTCTCCTGGTGATGGCCCTGTGGGCTCTTTCCACCTTTTGGCTCTTGTGACTGGTGCTGCTGGGAACATTCATGTCTACGTGTGTGTGTAAGCAGGTGCTCAGTTCTCTTGGGTATGGACCTGGGAGTGGAATTGCGGGGTCAGGTGGCTCTTCCGTGTTTTACCGAGTTGCACGATTCTTGGACACAGCAGCAAAGGCTTGCTGAGCTTTCTCTGGCCCAGGCCTGCACCACGAACTTCACCCCTTGCCTCCCTGAGCCGTCCCTGTGCCCATCAAGGTACGCAACAGGTGCCCTTCCCTGAGTGGGTGGTGTGGGTGCCCATGGTCCTCTTGGCCGCTTCTCTGTTCTGCCTCCGTAGGGCGGGTGCAGCGCCTCCCTGCATTTCCAGGGCCGGCCCTCTCTAGCCTTGGGAGACTGGAGATTCTGATTCTGTGGTTGAAGGCTTTGCATGGGCAAGGCCTGGCCCGTGGTCACTGGCTTTGTGCACAGGAGTCCAGGCCAAGGCAAGTTTTTGCCAAGGTTGGCATCTAAGGCATGTGGAGACAAAGCTGCCTGGGCTGCCCCGGTTGCATTACCCATGGCAGAGAAGTGTGGGCATCAGCACGAGGACCTGGGGCCTGGACCCTGCTTTTCTCTAGGTGAGTACCTCCTACCTGGTTCTCTGTAACCTGTTCTTGGCTGTTTGGACATCAGGTGGTTTCTGACAGTTTTTGAGATGCTTGACCTGAGGAGATGACAGGGGAGCTGATGGGAACTGGCTCCCTGTCTCGTCATCAGATCCTGCATGGCGCTGTCTCCCCTGCCGGTGGGCAGTGCCAGTGTCAGAGTCCCTGCATCGAGGACAGGCGCCACAACAAGCCAGTTTATTTTGGAGTTGGGAGTTCTCTTGGGCTGGTTGCCACATGCCCACTGAGCCAGGTCTCTGACCCAGGAGAGATTGGAGCATCTCAGGTGTGAGATCTGGGCAGTATAATCCTAGAGGCTGGTGGGTGGAGAAAGACAACAGTGTGTTTTCACCGGCAGCCTCTCATGAGCTCAGTCTTGGAGAGACATGGATAGAAGCCAGAGGGAGAAGCCCACATGGGATACTTTCACTTTCTAGAAAATTAAAACGAACACCATTTCAGGCTGTCCTGGAGGAGCATTTGCACACTGTGCAGCTGTGAGGTTTGGAGGGGCGAAGATACCAGGATGCTTGGCTGATTCTTCTCTGTGTGGAAGTCTGTCCTGGAGTAGTGGGTGGGTCCTGGTCTGGTGGCGCTGGGCGAAGTGAGGCCCAGTGGTGCAGGCTCAGGAGCCCAAGCTGAGCCAAGCACGTTGAAGACAACCGTGTGTGTTCGGTGGAAGCCTCTCATGGGCTGAGACTTGGAGAGGCATGCACAGAAGCCAAAGGGAGATGCCCCCACTGGGGTGAAAGCAGGGGCCTCATCTGTTGAATGGGGTGGCCGACTTTCCAGGAGTTTTCCAGCTGTACTTTCCCATGTATTTCAGGGAAGCCAGTCTGAAGTAGGAGGTGGTGCAGCCCAGAGTTGGTGTGGTCAGGCTTTGGGTGTGGCCTTCCTGTCATTTACAGGAACCAATGTGTCTTCATCTATCGACTGAGGATACGCACAGCCCCGGCCCTCCCTGGGCTTTGGGAGGACGCAGAGTGACTGGAAAGTGCTTAATCTTGTGCCTGATGCAGAGTCCCTGGCATCCTTGTTAGCCCAGCCAACTCAAACTCAATCTCCTCTTTCAGAGGTTACTTAGAAAAGTAACAAAGAATTGTCAGGTGGTAAAAAGGCATTAAGTCTTTTGTTAACAAGATGGAATAAAAGTGGGCTGCTAGGACAGTTCATAGAATATTGATGGAGACGCTGATGACTCTGGAGATCCTACATGCTGTGTGGATGCTGGAAGGTTGAGGATAGTCAAAGCTGAAGCGAGAATCAGTATTCAGAGCGTTTGATGATCTGAGCCCACAGGCCTAGCATAGAGGGAACCTCCTCGAGGCTAAATGTGAGGTTTAAAATTAGGGACTTGGATCAGTTGATGAAGGGCCTTCAAAGGCATGCCGGGGCGGGGTGTGTTGGCATGCTCCTAGTCTCAGCTATTCGGAAGGCTGAGGCAAGGGGATTATGAGTTTGAGCCCAGGCTGGGCAAAATAGCGAAGACCCGTCTCTAAAAAACAGAACAAACAAAAAACCTGTCCTCTTGGGAAGACCTAGAGATTGCTTTAGACTAAACCCAGTCAACAGGCTGATAGGATTTCTAGAAAAGTAAAGTTGGCACCATTCCAGGCTGTCCTTCGAACGCTGCAGCTGTGAGGTTTGGAGAGGCAGAGACACCAGGATACATGGCTATGCCTTCTCCATATGGTCTCTGTCTTGGAGCAGCGGGTGATTCCTGGTCTGGTGGTGCCAGGGGAATAAGGTCCAGAGGCGCAGGTTCAGAAGTCTGTGCTGAACCGAGGACAGGAGGCCTTTTGTGGTAGGTAAGGGGCGTTCTGTCCCTGGAGTACTCCGGCCCTTACTGGTGGAGGTGGATGCACTTGGACCACTGGCTGATGCACAGGGCAGAGGCGACTGCAGACTATCTCCAAGTCCCTCTCCACCTGACGTTTGGTTCAATTACTGCCGGACTTGGGGGAACTTCCCTCACTGCAGGTGCGCAGAGTTGAGATCAGGCTGAGATCCGGTCACAGTGTCACTGTCAGCTCCTGGCCAGCTCCTCCCCTCCTGCTCTGGTATCTCTCGTATCCGTGTCCTTCAGTCCTTTTTCCATAGGTTGGCCTGGGTATATGTGGAGGAGTCTGAGGTATTTTTCAGCTTGTGGAGGAGGACCAGGAGGACCTTGGCTTTGGACAGCTGGACAAGCACAAGGCCTGGGGCCAGGGCCTTGATGGGGGGACCTTCCCTCGGGAGGCTGCTGAGTGTGGCAGGGCTTCCCACAATCAGGACGGATTTTGTGGAGGTGTAAGAGTTGCAGCTCTTGCGGGTGTGTTGAGGTGCAAGAGCAGCTTTATTTTGGGGGAAACAAATGTTTCTGATGAAAATGGTTAATGTTTATGCTATGTAGTAGATGCCTACAGCGGCAGCCTCTCCCAGCAGACACCTTTCTGTTGGGTGAAGCTGTTGCTGTAAGTGCCAAAATGCAGAAATAATACTGTCTGTCCTTAAGGATTTAACTTTTGCCACTGTCAGAGGGGTAAGGAAGAAGCCATCCTGGGCCCTTCGGTGTCCTCTAGAGCCGGGCAAAAGTTAAAAAAAAAGTCCTGCCTATAAAAGTTAAACAATATAAGAATGCGCAAGGATTCTGTAGAGCCCTTGGTACTTCCTGGGTTTTGCATGTGGCATTTGCTGAGGGCTCCCTGTCCTGCCTGCTGGCCTAGGGAGGGGGTAAAAAGATGGAGGAAGCAGGATTTTGCTCCTGGGGTCAGCCCCGGTGAGCAGGAGGACATACATGCAGGGTGAACGGGAGGTTCATCCCCCTGGAAATGATGAGGTGCATATTCCTTCTGCTTCTCTTTGAGGCATCAGTGTTTTGTGGAAGGTGAGATACATTTGCTGAGGGGCAGTTTGAATCTCTCCAACATGAATTCTCCAGCGATCTTATAATAGTGAATTTGAAGGTATTTTACTTAAACTTTTTTTTTTTTGCGACAGAGTTTCCCTCTTGTTGCCCAGGCTGGAGTGCAATGGCGCAGTCTTGGCTCACTGCAACCTCCTCCTCCTGGGTTCAAGTGATTCTCCTGCCTCAGCCTCTCAAGTAGCTGGGATCACAGGTGCCCACCACCATGCCCGACTAATTTTTGTAACTTTTCAGTAGAGACGGGATTTTGCCATATTGGCCAAGCTAGTCTTGAACTCCTGATCTCGTCATCCGCCTGCCTCAGCCTCCCACAAGTGCTGGGATTATAGGTGTGAGCTACTGCACCCGAACTATTTTACTTACCTTTAAAACTCAGAATTTTTTTTTTTTTTTTGAGACAGAGTTTCACTCTTGTTGCCCAGGCTGAAAACTCAGATTTTTATCTTTAGTATTTCCATTGTCTTTTAGTCTAAACAGGATCTAGATTTTTATTACCAACACAACACAGTCTGGTACCTGCTTTGTCATTTGTGCTTCTGAGAAAGGGCCACTGTTGACGTTGAGTCAGCACCTGTGTGACAAATACTATGCTCAGTGGTAACCTTGAGTGTGACTCACATGTTGTGGGGCTCGCCTCGACACCGCTGGGGCTCAGTGGCAGGCTCCCACCTTCTGAGAGAAGCCATGCACCATCTGACTCACTTGTTTATAATCCTAACACTTGGTCATTTAGAATCCAAAGCTGATAAATTCTGCAGATACCCAAAGAGGAGTTTTAACATTATCTTAAAAAATCACTGGTACCTGACACGGAGCCACACATTTGGAGCAAGACTGAGCAATGTCTTTAAATCCACATTGCAGGTTTTTTTTTTTTTTTCCTATTTAAAAGGTAGGTGTCAATTTCACCAACTTTCCTACCTACTGTGAGTCTAACTCTGTGCATGGCTCACTAGCACAGCTAGTCACAGCCTACTTGGAGTTTATGAGGGTTTTTTTTTTTTTTGGGTCTTCTTGATAAAGCCCTGTGCACATAGGGTAACAATAAGGATTATGGAAAACATTAAACTTTTTTTTTTGGAATGTATACTATTATAAACACATAAACAGCCTCAATTGGGATGTTGCTGATTTTCATCTAGAAATTGTCTATGAAGAACACATGAAGTTCGGAGAGCAGCTGTAAATATTAACATACTTTGCTTAGTGATTGTGTGGCTTTAATCTACAATGCATTCATGGGCACTGGGTTTGCGCAGCCCCCTGCAGTAGGGCGGGAAGTCGGAGATTGTAATTGCTCTATCTCAAGTCTAGGCTGGTAGCCCCCCAGGAGTTCTGGCCTGCATCCATGTAGGAGGGCCTGGGAGATGCAGATTGGACACCTGTTCTTTAAAGGGCCAGTGGGTGTCTGGGCTGCCCTGCCCTCTGTGCTGCTGCTGGGAGGTCCAGCCAGGCAGAACCATATCCTTGAGCTGTCAGAGAGGTGAAAATGTCCTATTCTCTCAACCTGGAGCGCACCTTCCTCAGTCAGCACCTCTTCCTTCCTTCCTCCTCTCTCTTTTCCTTCCTGTGTATTCCTCCTCTTTGCCTAACTTCTCTCTATCCCTTGGATACTTGCCTTCTTATGGTTAAGGTGCCCCTCCTCTGAGCTGACCCAGTATCCTGTGGATAGGGGGCAGCTTTGAAAACTGCGTTGGGATCGCCTGGTTATTGGGCCATCTCCGCCATCTAACTCCATGAGGACAAGGGCAGCATCTCCCCTGCTGGCATCTACTGCCATCCATGGCACAGGGCTGGTGCTTAGTAAATATTTGTTGAATGAACGAGGCTGAAATGTGTAAATTGCAGAAACTTTTTAAAGATTTGTGTGAGCACTGTTGCAAAATGTTTGAAATTGGGGCTCGTCTGGAAACCAGTTGGAAAGTTTTTTTATGGACAAGGTCTCACTCTGATCCAGGCTGGAGTGTAGTGGCACAGTCATAGCTCACTGCAGCCTTGAACTCCTAGGCTAAAGTGACCTTCCCACCTCAGCCTCCCCAGTAACTGGGACTATAGGTACATACCACCATACTTGGCTAATTTTTAAACACTTTGTAGAGATGGGTTTTGCTATGTCGCCCAGGCTGGTCTCAAATTCCTGGCCTCAGCTCAGGTGATCCTTATGTCTCAGCCTCCTAAAGTGTTGGGATTACAAGCGTGACTCACTGTGCTTGGCTGTAGATTTTTTCTGTTAAAGGCCAGAAAGTAAATATTTTAGGCTTTGTGAGCTAGTATGGTCTCTGCTGCAGCTACTCAGCTCTGCAATTGTAACACAAAAGCTGCCACAGACAGTGCATAGGCTTGTAAGCATGGCTGTGTTCCAATAAAACTTTATTTATAGACAGTGAAATTTGTATATACTCTATAGTTTTTCTATGTTATTAAATATTGTTTTGATTTTTTTCCAAAGTATTTTCAAATATAAAAACTGTTCTTAGCTCACAGGAGTAAAAAAACCGGTGACAATGAGATTTGGCTTCTAACCTATAGTTTGCCCACCTCTGGTATCATGACAAAGACTCCCATTTATAAAGAACACAAAACATGAGTGTAAAATCAGAGAAAAATGACCAAACTTATTGGGAGAAGTAGATTCCCAAACCGTTCCCTGGTGAACATGTTTGTTTACTTCTTTTTCCTTTATTTTATGGAATTGTGGCAAAATAGACATTAACATGAAATTTACTATCTTACCCATTTTTAAGGGTACAGTTTAGTGGTATCAAGGACATTAGTGTTTTTGTGCAGCCAGCATCCCCATTCGTCACTGGGGCTCTTTTCCTCTTCCCCAGTGAAACTCTCATACCCGTTAGACACGAATTCTGCCTTCCCCCTCTTCCCAGCCCCTGGCAGGCACCATTCTGCTTTTTATCTACAAATTGGATGACTCTAGGAACCTCATAGTCATGTAGTATTTGTCATTTTGTGAGTAGCTTATTCCATTTAGTTTAAAGCCCTAAAGGTTCATTTCATTTTAGCATATGTCATCATTTCCTTCCTTTGTAAGGCTGAATAATATTCTATTGTTTGTATGTACCAATTTTGCTTATCCATTCATTGCCAGTGGATACTTGGATTGTTTCCATGTTTTAGCTTTTGTGAATAATGCTGCTATGAACGTGGGTGTACAAATACCTCTTCAAGAGCTTGATTTCACTTATTTTGAGTGTGTACCCAGAAGTGGAATTGGTAGGTTATATGGTAATTCTATTTTTAATTTTTAGTTTTTTGAGGGACTGCTGTACTATTTTCCGTAGTGGCTCTGTCTGTCTTACATTCCCACTGACAGTATGAGTTTCTCCACAATTGCTTTTCTCCAACACTTATTTTCTGTTTTTTTTTGGGGGGGTGGTTAGGATCTTCTTTTTAATAATGGCCATCCTTATGGATGTGAAGTGATATCTCATTTTCTTTTTGACTTGGATTTTCCAAAGGATTAGTGAAGTTGAGCATTTTTTCATGAGCTTATTCACCATTTGTATATCTTCCTTCAGGAAATGTTTATTCAAGCTCTTCACCCATTTTTAATCTGTTTCTTTGTTTGTACTGAGTTGTAGGAATTCTTATTCTGGATATTAAGCCCTTACTGGATATACGATTTGCAAATATTTTCTCCCATTCTGTGGTATTGGCCTTTCTACTCTGTTGATCGTCTCCTTTGATACACAGAAGTTTTTAATTTTGATGAAGTCCAGCTTCTCTAACTTGTTATTGTTGTTGTCTGTGCATTTGAGGTCTTATCCAAGAACTAACTGCCAAATTGAGTGCCTTGAAGTTTTTCCCATTTCCTGCTAAGAGTTTTACAGTTTTAGCTCTTATGCTTCGGCCTTCTGTCCATTCTGAGTTAACTTTTGTGAATAATAGAGTCCAGCTTCATTTTTTTGCATGTGAATATCCAATCTTTGCCCGCTAGTTGAAACCATTTATTGTTCTTTCTCATTGAGTGGTCTTGGCACCCTGTTGAAACCATTTGACCGTATATATGAGGATTTATTTCTGGGCTTTCTATTCTCTTCTGTTGGTCTCTACAGATCTATCTTTATGGCAGCTGTTTTGATTGACACTGATTTCTGTCTTAGTCCATTTGTGCTGTTAGGACAACATACCTGAGACAGAATGTTTGATAAATAATAGCAATTTATTCTCATAGTTCTGGAGGCTGGGAAGTCCAAGATAAGGCATTGACAACTACTGTGTCTAATGATGGCTGCTCCCTGCTTCCAAAATGGCACCTTTTTGCTACATTCTCCAGAGCGAATGAACACTGTGTCCTCACATGGCAGAAGGGATGCAAGGGAATGAACCCCCTTCCTTAAGCTCTTTTTTAAGGGGCCTGATCTCATCCATGAAGATTTCATTTTCTTGGTTTAATCATCTCTCAAAGATCCCACCATTTAAAACAATGACATTGGCTATTGAGTTTCAATACATGAATTTTGGGAGACATTTGGACCATAGCGGTAGCTTTGTACTAAATTTTGAAATCGGGAAGTGCAAGTCCTCTAGCTTTGTTCTTCTTTTTCAAGATTGTTTTGGCTCTTCAGGGTTTGAGATTTCATATAAATTTTAGGATGAATTTTTTTTATTTCTGCACATACCTGTTTATTTTTGCTGTATTTCTTAGGCTTCTAGGTTAAGGGACATCAATGTTTTTACATTAATTTACATTTATCTTTTAATTTTTCTCTAATTTGTAATAACTTGATTTAGTAATTGCTTACCTCAGGTGAGCCTCAGGCCTCGGCCTCCCAAAGGGCTGAGATTACCGACTTGAGCTACTGCGCCTGACCAAAGTACCTATCTTAGAAAACAAATTCCTCAGTCCAGATAAGTCAGAGTGCCTGTTTTTATGGTCGGCCAGGGTTTGTGTAATGAGACCAGCGTTGTGTTCATGGAAGTGGATTAGTATTGCTGCTTTCATTCCTCTGGATGCTTTGGTGTGGTATTTGTTAATCCCGGAAGTCAGATTATTAGGCCTTTCTGTATTTGGGTCCCTCTCTTGGCAGCTGTAAGTGTGACGCATGTCCCCAATGGAGGAGACTGCCTTCTTTGTCCTTTGAAGTCCACGCCTACCTCCTTGCCTGAGCAAGAGCCTCCATGAGCTGGTGTCTAGATTTAGCTCTGAGTTGGGGCTGGCCTTGCGAGTGAGTCTAGGGTAAGACAGATTTGGAGGAGAGGCAAGAAGGAGAAGGGTGCAACTGATGCTTCCTCCCTAAAGCCTTTCTAACCTTTGAGAGGTGTTTTTCACAAATGATGTTTTTGCTGGTTATCTGGTCATTTCTCCGTAGTCGCAGTAATGGATAAGAAATTTGCCCTGTGAGTTAAGCATGGTTTACAGGGATGACAGCAGACTCAAGGTACCTGGGGATTCAGTGATTTGCCTTGCTTTATAATTTTGGTTTAATTTGCAGTTGGGAGTTGATTGAGAATAATTTGGAATAAAACTGTTCTAGAAGGAAGACATCCATGCAAATCATTCTGCTTATTCTTTCAAACCAGGTAGTTTTCCAGATTAGATAACAGGAGTCTGGAGCACTTCATACTCAATATTCAGAGTACCTATTTTATTTTATTTGTTTAGTTTTTAAAGACAGGGTCTCTGTTACCCAGGCTGGAGTGCAGTGGTGTGGTTTCTGCTCATTGCAACCTCCACCTTCCAGGTTCAAGTGATTCTCCTGCCTCAGCCTCCCAAGTACCTAGGATTACAGTCACCTGCCACCATACCTGGCTAGTTTTTGTATTTTTAATAGAGACAGGGTTTCACCATGTTGGCCAGGAGAGTCTTAAACTCCTGACCTCAAGTGATCCACCCACCTCAGCCTCCCAAAGTGCTGGGATTACAGGTGTGAGCCACTGCGCTTGGCCTAAAGTACCTATTTTAGTAAACAAACTCTCAGTCCAAATAAGTCAGAGTGCCTCTTTTTGCAGTGGGCCAGGGTTTGTGTAATTAGTTTATCAAGTAAAATTTGACTTGTATTGACAAGAACTGGAGTTGGGATAGCAAACAGTAATTGCTAACTCTATCTTATCAGGGAAATCAAAAGCGTCTATTGAATTACAGTGACTCTATTATATTGCACTGTAACCTCACCAAGATGATTCTTTGGAGAGTGATTAAATGTAATCATGAATCCATATATATGAGAAAGCAAACAGATGGATAAACAACAAAAGTAATTATCAGCTGTACATTTACATTTTCCCATCACCATATTTCAGGGACCTGCTGGTCCAGAGTCATCTGTTTGGTTATTCATTGTCTGGGAGGATGACATTCTTCATAAAGTGTGCCTGATTGGTTTATCTGCCCTGCACTCTTACCAGAGGGCACTTTAGCTGTTTAAACTCCTAGAGTGTATTGGTAGCTTCCTTGTTTTTATTGATATCTGTGGACAGAGGGGACAAGAGAAAGTTTGATGGGATGTGTTCTGTGGTTATGAGGGAGATATTACACTGTATGAAGAAGCCCCTGAAAACCAGTTTAAAAAGATTGTTTTGTGGATAGATTGCATTATCTAAATTCTGATGCAATATTTCATTTCATGGTGTTAGTTTTGACTCTAACCTATTAAACCCATCCAACAACAAAAATATCTTCAAAGACACAGTTAATCAGCATTTGTGGGTTGTACCTGTCTGAGGTGTGTATAATCACCTGTCGTAGAAAACCTTTCCTTTCTTAGCCTGCCTTTGCAGGTGAGATGCTCAGACTTAAAAGTCCCACGGGAAGATAATTTTGCCAATTATTCCCTTTTAAGCTGCTTTGTGTAAAGGATTCTGAAGTCATATCAGGAGGGGAGAACCAAGAGAATGTTGGATGTGTGTTGTCACGCTGATATTTGCTCATTTTCTGAGTGTTTTGTGAGTCCTGAGGAATGAGCTCAAGGAAGAAATGGGTTCACTCCTTCTTCTAGGTTTGCTTTTGAGTGGGGTGAAGCTCACTTTTAGTTTCAGGTGGAAGCTGTGCACTGGATTCATTTGGGAGCAGGTTGGCAGGTAGAACAGTAGAAATAAATCTTGAAGACCTGCAAGCATTACAATGGGAGAGTAATGGATGGAGCCACTCCTTCCTTCTGATTTGCAGGAAGTTTCTTTACTGGAATGAGCCAGAGCCACCAAGGGAGCAGTCATCTGGGGCCCTGGGATCTGCGATGCAGCAGAGTTCCATTATCCTGTTTATTTTTGCTGTAAATACACTCAACATTAAACAAATTCATTAAAAGATAAGGATGATCTGTCCTGTTGGGAAGCTTCTAATGGAAAGTAGGGGATAGCTGATGATTCTTCTGGATGGGTGTTTGTTTGCAAGATGTTTCTTTCCAGAAAATACTTAACTAGATTGCATATTTCATGGGCTCAATATAAATTCTTTTAGTTTTCCTGACCTTTTGTGATTTTAATTACTATCTTAAAATATATTGATTTCCTTTTATTGTTCATCTAGAAACGATCATTAAAAACAAATAGTCTGGGCGTGGTGGTTCATGCCTGTAATCCCAGCGCTTTGAGAGACCGAGGTGGGTGGATTACTTGACGTCAGTTCGAGACCAACCTGGCCAACATGGTGAAACTTCATCTCTCACCAAAAAAAAAAAAAAAGCCAGATGTGGTGGCGTGTGCCTGTAATCCCAGCTACTTAGGAGGCTGAGGCAGGAGAATCACTTGAATCTGGGGGGCGGAGATGGCAGTGAGCCAAAATCATGCCACTGCACTCCAGCCTGGGCAATAGAGCGAGACTCTATCTCCAAAACAAACAAAAAACAAATGAAAGGTTTAAGACCTTCTTTGAACCTGACTGCCTTTCCTTCTTTGGAGAGCTAATTTTTCTGAGGTCAAGAGAATGGCGCTGGAACCAGACTGCTTGGGATCAGATCCTAGCTGTGGCACTGGTTGACCTGAGGCACGTCATCCTCTGTGTGCTACCTTTCTCTGTTAAGTAGGGGTAATGATTGTGGTTGTGGCATAAGATTGAGGTTAAATGAGTAAGTATATGCAAGTACTACTGAACGCTATTTAAGTTTGCAGTCATTCAGTGGATTTTGGCTAAATTCATGCATTCAGTAAATATTTACCATGTGTCTGCAAAATACCTGCCGTGTGCTTGCCTCTGGGTTTACGATGTGGAACGAAGTAGATATGGGGGAATGGCGAATAAGTAGGCACCCACAAGACAGAGCTGGGAATGGTAGGAGGGAGAAAGGACTGCCAAGGGAGGCTTCCTGGAGGAAGCAACTTTTTTAAATAGGTGCTTTGAAGAGAATAGGTATGGTTAATGAGATGAAGAGGGGGTAGTGAGGAGTAGCATCAGTATATCCGAGGGCCCTGAAGTGCAAGAGTGCACAGCCACTGAAGTTCCGTCTGGATGAGTGGAGGTGAGGCTGGAAGCTGAGCTGGCTCATCCCAAGCTGTCTGGAGGAATTTGGACTTAATGCTCAGAGCAGTTGGTAGTAATGGAAAGGTTTGGAGTGGATGGTTATTGAAGGGTTCAGAGCTACATCAGATTTTGTTACAGGAAGAGTTCATGGGCAGTGGTTTGAAGAATGGGAAGGAGGAAGGAGAGGAGACAGATGATGGGGAGGCATGGCAGCCATGCAGAGGAGGTGATGGGGCCTGAATGGGGTTGGTGGTGGTGACGGTGGTGGTGGGGAGGAGCTGGTGGGTTTGAGAATATTAGGAGGATAAGGAGGGCCATGTCCTGACTGATGGTTTTAGGGGAGGGGAGGGAGGTGTCCAGGGCTGGATGCAGGTGCTGCTGGTCTCCAGTCGTCCTAGAGAAGGATGAACTCGGGGTACAGTTGTTCCCCAGCACTGGGGACAGGGTGCAGGGACATGCCTGTGGTAGTTGGTAGGAAATGCTTGCTGCAGGAAGCCCTCAGCAGGCAGGGCCATTGGTGGTCTCTGAACCTTGCAAGCGGACCTGCCGAGGCAGCTGTCGGGTGGCTGGAGCACAGTTTATGCTGTTGGGAGTGAGCATGAAGATGGATATGGAAGCCTCCAGAGATGACCTGGGTGGGAGGATTTGGAAAGTGAGGAGAAGCTGAGGAGCTGGAGCCCCGAGGCACAGCTGCACAAAGGACTAAGATGGAGGAGACCCGGGGAGCGGAGGCCCAGGGAGGACACCGAGCCCAAGGAGGAGGTGGCTGGGAAGGAAAAGAAGGAAGAGTGTCGGTGCCAGGATGCCCTCGGCTCTGTGGAGCACATGTCAGTGACGAGGTGGACTGGGACTTGTGTGGGCAGTGTTAGCCCAAAGACTTGGCTGTGAAAAGACGAGAGAGCTCTCAGTAAGAAGCTGGAGAGGGTGTTAGTGATCAACAGCTATGTAGCAGGTCACACCCAAACCTAGGAGCTGAAAACATTTTTTATCCTGGTTCTTGTGTGGCTTAGCTGGGCCCCCAGCTCAGGCCCTCTAAAGTGCTGCATTTAAGGTGTCCGCCAGGGACAGAGTCATTTCAGGGTCTCACTGGAGGAGAATCGGCTTCTAAGCTCACAGGGTGGTGTTGGCAGGATTCGGTTTCTTGGTGGCTGTTGGCGGAGGGCACCTGCATTTCCTTGCCACGTAGGCCTCTCCATAGTGGGCAGCTCATGTAGGACTGGTTTTGTTACAGCAGGTGAGTGGGAGGCGAGGGTGAGGGGTGGAGAGAGAGACAGAGAGAGAGACAGAGAGAGAGAGAGGAGGGAGAGAAAAGCAAGAGTACACACAAGGCAGAAGTCAGAGTCCTTTTGTGACCTAATCATGGAAATGACATCCCATCGCTGGCGGTATTTTATTGGCTAGAAATGAGTCACTAGGTCCAGCCCCTACTCAACAGGATCATTTTAATGGATTTTCTTTTAGGAAATGAATGGAGTGAGTCAAATACTCTTTACTTTAAATCTGGACATGCTCACTGTGCATCTGGGTCTGCTGCCTCTTTTCCAGTCCCAAGAAACACATGTTCACGAATCCTCTTGGATGCAGATACACGGACTCTATGGCTGGCGGTTTGTTTTCTGTTGGCTGAGCTGTTTTTTTCTAAGTTTCTGGTGCTTTGCTGATGCAGACAGCTCAGTGTTGGAGTGGGCAAGAGCAGGGGGCCTTGGACACATCTCTTCCATGCGTCTCATGATCACCGCAGTGCTTTATTGAGCACAACTTGGAGTGCTCAGGTGTGGCTTGTGGTGTTTGCTTGCCGGTGAATGTTGATCTGATAGGCAGAGACACCCTGGACTCTTATTTTAAATAGCTTTATTGAGCAATTACACACCATGCAATGTATACCATTTACAGTGTATAATTCAGTGGTTTTGGCATATTACATTAATTGTGTAAATTTATGGGTAAAATATATATATATAACTTCCCCTCCCTGGAATCATTCTGAGCTGCTCTGGTCCTTTGGGCTCGATTTTCCATTCCCTCCTTCAAAGGGAACCTTGACCCCTCTGCCTGTCCTGAGGTTGGAGGGTGGTGTGCTGGGCCTGGCCGAGGTCAGTGCTG
>CAUYLG010050816.1:0-99085 GCA_963573385.1 Cacajao melanocephalus | reverse complement strand
TTTCTTAATTTTCCTTCTAACAGTCTGGCCCCTCTGCTGTAGGACTGCTGAGGTCCACTCCAGGCCCTGCTTGCCTGGGGATCACCTGCAGCAGCTGCAGAACAGTCAGGATTGCTACCATTTTCTTCTTCTGCTATCTTTGTCCCAGAAGGATACCTGCCAAATGTCAGTCTGATCTCTCCTTTATGAGGTGACTCTTTGGATATACGGGGGTCAGGGAGCTGCTTGAGGAGACAGTCTGTCCTTTATAGGAGCTCAAGTGTTGAACTGCGAGCTCCGTTGTTCATTCAGAGCTGCTGGGCAGGTACGTGTAAGTCTGCTGCAGCAGGACTCATAAACCCCTTTTTATTTCCCAGGTGTTCTGTCCCAGGGAGTTAGGGCTTTATTTATGAGTTTCCATTGTCCTGCTTTTTTTTCATGGCTGTCCTGCCCAGCAAAGAGGCAGCCTAGTCACTGTCTGTCTGCCTGCCTAGGCTTTGCTAGGCTGCTGTGGGCTCTGCCCAGCTGCTGTGTGAACTTCCTTGCAGTCCTGTTTATATGGGTGTAGTTAGAACTGCCTTGGCAGTGGTGGTTCACCTCTGTAATGGCGGACTCTCTGTAATGGCAAGCTGCCTCAGCAATGGCGGACTGCCTCCGTAGTGGTGGAGTGCCTCGGTAATGGCGGACGCCCCTACCCCACAAAGCTGGACCGTCCCAGGTTCAGCTGTGCTTGCTGTGAAACTCTCAACCCTGAGTGTTTCCAATTGCTGTTTTTTTTTTTTATGGGGGTGGGACCAGCTGAGCCTGATCACCTGGCTCCCTTCCTCAGAGCCTTTTTTGTTTTGTTGAACAATTGACTCTCTCTCAGGTGTTCCAGTCGCCTGATGAAAAGGCGCCGGGATCTGTGTGATTTCCCGTGTGGTGACCCACTGCGCTGGCTGAAACAGCGGCGCTGATATTCGTGGTGCGTTTTTGCCCGGGAATCTCCTGGCTTGGCTCCCTGTTTCAGACCCCTTTTTAATCAGATGAATGGGTGATTCTGCCTTCCTGAAGCTCCACTTGCCAGCTAGAAGGGAGACCCAGACTAGCGTATTTTGTACGGAGAACTGCGATGCCGGGGCTCCGGCAAAACAGCCGCACATGTCGAAAGAGCTGTGCTGGTGACTCGTAAGGCTCCTCCACCTGGGAATCTCCTAGTCTGTGGGCAATAAAAATCCATCTGGAAATGCGGCGTCCACTCACCCTCTGCGCTTTCACTGGGGGCTGCAATCCTGAGCTGTTCCTAATCGGCCATCTTGGATCGCACCTCCTGTTTGTAGAAATAATTCTTTATCATTTGTTTTAAGGTACCAAAATTTTATTCTTCATGGATAAAGCACAACCGGAAAAGTTTTATATAATTTTCATTGATCTCTAGGTGATGAAAATGCTTATGAATTCAGCATCTAGTTCATATCTAAAAGCACCTCTAATATTAGTCACTGCAAAGTTTGTCTGAATGAATATGTGGTAGTGACTTATTCATACATCCAGTTAATCCTTTTGGCATTTATGGCATTATAATTGTATTAAAAGGTGGATAATAATGTTCATGTCTAATCTAGTGTAGTATCTAATGACTGCCATTTCTAATATTTGTAAAGTAATAGAATCCAATAAAATCTTAGAATTATAACACAGCTCTTTGATAAGATCAGTACTACTTCTGTTGTACATATGCTAATGGAATGTCAGATGTTAATGGCTCCCTTTTTTATTCCGGATACATCGAACTGAATCCCAACTAGCTAAATGATACTGATTTTAAAAATACCTTGTTCCCCACGTATTACTTATTTATATACTTCTGTAGGATTTAGAAAAGTTAGATATGGGTCTACTAAGTACAAAAAGAAACTTGAGTTTTATTGAGTGTGGCTTCTTAAAGTCAATAGACAAAATCTATAAATGAGTAGCTCAATTAGTTTTCCATGTAGCCACATTTAACTTTCTAAACCATTTCAATTCTATTTACAAGGCGTCCATACCTTTCTCTGCATCTTAGGTCTAGGTTTTTATTCAGTCATGTTTTAACTCCTAACTAAAACTACTAATTAATTCTTCATCACTGAGCAAACACATGAAGATTCCAGAACCATACAAGGCCTGAGTCAAATCCAGTAAACATTCTATCCTGTTCGCTACATAATAGGTTTATGTAATACTATAATATGCAATACATAACAAAATATGTAATTTTTATTAAGTGGTGAATGAACGTGACAGCCTAGGATATACAGTACACTCCTGTAGACTTTATAAACACTATACATGTCAGCTATACTAAATGTATACATTTCTTTATTCAATAATTAATAAATTAGATTTTGCTTACTGAATGAACACCACTGTATTTGTAGTCCATCATTGAACAAAACTTTGTTATGTAATCCATAACTGCATATATGTGTGCATGTGTCTGTGTCTGTGTGTAATGTTGAAGAAGCAATAGAGTCAAGGGACTCAAGTAGTACTGAGTATTTCCTATAGGTAAGATATTATATACATTCTATGTTTTTAATCTTCAAAATACTTTTTTTTTTAACAAGTAAGGAAACCTACAAGAAGTCCTAACCAGACTAAATATCTACTTTACTTTTGAACCAGCAGCCCAGGCTATCTACTTTCAAGATATACCTACAAGGATATGAAAACACATACACAGAACGTTACTCATTGAAATTTTTTTATACTAGCAAAATATTGGGAAAAATATTGAATGATCATACAAATAAAATAACTGAATAAACTGGTATATATACAAAAATGAGTATGAAGAGGCTACTTTTGGTGATCTCTATGAACTGATATACACTTATTATTATTTCCAGCATATACTGGTAAGTGAAAAAAAATGTCAAAGTGCAAAAGCTATCTATGGTAGGCTATAGTACCTATGGTAGGCTAACATTTATGTAAGAATAAGGATATATACACGTAAATATCCTTATTCTTATTTAGATTTAATTATTATATGACTTTTAAATAATAAATTTAGTTATGAACTTTGAAACTGTTAATAATTAAAATACTCTAAATAAAATCTAAACTTCAAAAGAATTAAATTTTAATTTAAAAGATATTTTATATATTTATAAAATAAACATATATGAAGAGAGAGAGAAGATAGGATATATAGATAGACAGAGAGTGTACATATAACATACACTCAAAAATGTTTTGGAAAAGAAAAGCCAGAATCTAAAAAATTGGTTACTAAAAAGAGGGGAGTGGGAATAATAAAATAGGAATCGGGAAGGAGAACTGAGTAATAAGTATAGGTGGGTGACAATTTTCTGATAGAACATTTTCATATAGATCTGACTTTGAAACTAAGTTAATGATTCACATACCCCCCCAAGTAAATTAAAAAAAATAAAAAAACATGGGAACCAAACATACAACAAAAGCAGTAATAAATAAACCAAGGTATATTATGAATGAAAATTGTAATTACATTAAAAACTGGAGAAAAATAAGTTTGAAAAACAGTAAATATATCCTATAAGGCAAAGCAAAACAAAAACAAATACTCTAGTTGTTTGTTAGAAAATTTCCTTTCACAGGAGTGTGAATTAAAAATATGAAGCTAATTTATACTTATTCTATAAATGAGCAAATAAAAATACATTGCAGATGAGAGTCGTGCTTTATTTCAATTCTAAGCACCAATATGAAGTCAAGGTTATTATATATATGGATCAATATATTTAGAAATAGAGATATTTGTGGGAAGGTGCACACACACACACATGTATTTCTTAGTTCTCTCTCTCTGATGAAACCTTTAGAAGTAATGATGACATCCCAGTAGGAATAAATTGACAAATGTGGTACCTAGATCTTGGTTTGTAAATACTACCTACCTACCAGTTAAAAGGACTAGAGATCCTTAGATAAACCAGGCAAGTAGAATACTACTTTCCATTTAAAATGCTTAGAGATCCTTGGATGATACCAGGATTGGTGTGGGGCAATGATAACATGAACCAAGCCAATTTTGTGCTGCCAGGAAGAAAGAAAAGACTCAAAAATGATAGAGGTGTAATGAAAGGTACACAAGAGCCAACTTGTTGGAGCCACTAATAGCCAAATCTGGAAATAAGTATCCATGACTCCATACTGACACATAAATAAATAATTGTATAAACCAGAGAAAACAATGGGGAAACGATTCCCTGTTTAGTAAATGGTGTTGGGAAAACTGGCTAGCCATGTGCAGAAAGCAGAAAGTGGACCCCTTCCTGACACCTTACACTAAAATTAACTCCAGGTGGACTAAACACTTAAACACAAGACCTAACACCATAAAAACCCTAGAGGAAAACCTAGGCAAAACCATTCAGGACATAGGCATAGGCAAGGACTTCATGACTAAAACACCAACAGCACTGGCAACAAGAGCCAAAATAGACAAATGGGACCTAATTAAACTCCAGAGCTTCTGTACAGCAAAAGAAACAATCATTAGAGTGAACTGGCAACCAACAGAATGGGAAAAAATTTTTGCAATCTACCCAACTGACAAAGGGCTAATGTCCAGAATCTACAAAGAACTAAAACAGATTTACAAGAAAAAAGCAAACAAACCCATTCAAAAGTGGGCAGAGGATATGAACAGACATTTTTTAAAAGAAGACACATATGAGGCCAACAAACATATGAAAAAATGCTCATCATCACTGGTCATTAGAGAAGTGCAAATCAAAACCACATTGAGATACCATCTCATGTCAGTTAGATGGGCGATCATTAAAAAAACTGGAGACAACAGATGCTGGAGAGGATGTGGAGAAATAGGAACACTTTTACAGTGTTGGTGGGAGTGTAAACTAGTTCAGCCATTGTGGAAGACAGTGTGGCGATTCCTCAAGGACCTAGAAATTGAAATTCCATTTGACCCAACAATCCCATTAGTGGGTATATACCCAAAGGATTATAAATCACTCTATTTTAAAGACACATGCACTCGTATGTTCATTGCAGCACCGTTTACAATAGCAAAGACCTGGAACAAACCCAAATGCCCATCAATGACAGACTGGACAAAGAAAATGTGGCACATATACACCATGGAATACTATGCAGCCATAAAAAAGGATGAGTTCATGTCCTTTATAGGGATGTGGATGAATCTGGAAACCATCATTTTCAGCAAACTGACACAAGAACAGAAAATCAAACACTGCATGTTCTCACTCATAGGCAGGTGTTGAACAATGAGAACACATGGGCACAGGGAGGGGAACATCACACACTGGGGTCTGTTGGGGAGTGGGGAACTAGGGGAGGGACAGTGGGGGGCGGGGAGTTTGGGGAGGGATAACACTGGGAGAAATGCCTGATGTAGGTGATAGGGGGATGGAGACAACAAACCACCATGGCATGTGTGTACCTATGCAACAATCCTGCAAGATCTGCACATGTACCCCAGAACTTAAAGTACAATTAAAAAAATTATTTTAAAGCTATAATAGTATTTAAACTTTTTAACTAGGACAAGAAGAGACAGACTAAAAGAAATGAAAAATAGATAAATTCCAAAGGGAATATATTATATGTTACAATTTATATATGTTATAGAACAGTGGGAATGAATGAGGTATTCAGTATTTGGTGCTATGAAACAATTGGCAGGGAAAACAATTTAGAAAATTACCCCACACCACACAGCAAAATAAATTCCAGAGGGATTAAACATAAGCAATAACAACTAAAACTAAATCCATTTAAGAATTTATCCAATTTTGAATGAGGAAGAAAATTTTAAACACAAATTAATCAGAAGAAATTACAAATGAAAAGATAAATATAATTACATAAAATTAAGATTGCTATGCATAAAAGTCAATTTAAAATGTAAACTTTTAAATATAAACATTTAAAATGTAAGTAGAATATTTTCCCTCCATTTGACAGAAAAAAGTCTAATGTCTACTAAATACACATTGTCCATACAAATAAAAAAAGTAAGTTCTTAATGGAAACATGTACAAAGACCATGAATAGATGTTCATAGAGAGGAAACAAAATTGATCAAGAAATATAAAAAGGTATTCAATCTCATTATAATAAAAGAAACACATCAAGTAAGGTACCATTTTGTCCCTATCAGCTTGGTGAAAACTTTTAAAACAATGACAGTAGACAGCACTGTCATAGGTGTATGGGCAGTAATCAACAATCTTATACAGTGAAACACCTTCACATATTTATCAAAAGCCTTTAAATAGTTAGAATTTTCAGGCCCAGTAATGCCCTTCACAAAAACTCATCTTAATAATTCATTCAACAAATACTTAATAAGTATCTACAATATGTCAGACATTATTTTAAGTTCTAGGAGACATGAGAGTGAACAAAATGGGGAAAAAAATCCCTGTGCTTGAGGGACCTACACCCTGAAACAGGAATCCAGACAATAGATGTAATGTATATAGTCTATTAGGTGATGACACAAACCAAGGGGTTAAAAAAAAGTAAACCAAGAAAGGGGAAGAGTGAATATTGGGAAAGATGGGTTTGCATTTTTATGTGAGATCATTTAGAATTCAAATAGGACATTTGAATAAAGATCTATAAAAAGTGAGGCTCAAAGAAGCAAAAATAATTTAAATAACCAATATGTGAACTGTCATACAATTATGGTAGAAATTGAAAACTGAAAAGTATGCAGCTATTAAAAATTGTTTGAAGGCTGCTGAATGATGTGGGGAAATGATCACAATATAATACCAACGAAAGAGCCAGATCAAAAATATTACATATAAGATGTGATCCCAATTATATAAACATGGAAACACATCTGAAAGGAAATATAGCAAGCTATCTCTGGACTAGGGATTTAGAGGTGATTTTTGTAAATGTCTCTTCATTTTCCAAATGTGCTATAATCAAGTTGTTTTACTTTTATAATCAGGAAAAACAAGTTAATGGTAGATATTACAATCTTAAGGCATATTAGAAAATATACACAATGTTTTTTAATGGAAGTGCTGGCCATCCATGCTTAAAGTAGTGGGTCCAGTTTCGGACACCATATATTAAAAGGAATACTGAAAATGGAAGTGTCTGCTGTAGAAGATTCTCAAAATATATATTACATAAGCTCAAGAACTAGCAATATATAGACTGAAGAATAGATGAGAAGAAGAACAAAGCATGGTTAAACATTTGAATGGCCAGTAGGAGGAAGGGGACTAGCAATTACTCAGTATTGCTGTTGCTCTAAGGTGCAAGACCAATCATTTAGATCCAGAAGACAGATTTCAGGTCAGTATGAAGAATAATTTGCTAACAATCAAGGTGTCTATTATCTGGTGGTGTTAAGCAACCTTTTCTAGAACCATTCACACTGAAAACAGATGACCATATGTACTGGGTGATAAGACTGCCATTACATGATTGTTAAGGGTCCTTCCATTTCTGAGCTCCTCTTGTACTATTTTGAAAAGTTATTTCATTCTATGATCACGTACATAATTCCATCTCTATCCACCTCCCCTTCCCTTCAAAAAATATATGTAATACTTGTATTATTTTTTTAAGAAATCAGTTTTTAAAGAGAAAAGCACCCTTCAAAATACGCATCCTGGAGAGTTTTATTCCCCTTTCTGTGTATAGTTAGGAGACATACTTTGTGCAGATATCAATATGTTTAACATCATGCTTTATAGTATACAAATGCTTTTATATTACCAACCAATATTTCCCTCACATATACCTTCCCCATAGGAAGAGACTACCTGGACCATTACGTTTCAGAATGAGATAATCACCTTGTATGTATTTAACAGTATCTTGCCCCATCTTACTCTCAGTGACTTTAGTTTATTTCAAACCAGCAGTAATAGAAATATCACCTAACATCCAGCTTTACTATAAATTTTACAATATGGTAAGTTCTTTCTTTAACTCTCAGGACAGTCACAATTTCAATCACCTCAGGAATAAAACAAGGAAGGTGCATTCCAACGACTTCTTCCAAAGTCTGTGAATACTTCCACAAAAATTATCAACCTTCAGAATTCTGTATAAAGTTATTAGTGTTGCTTATATAAGTGACCGAACCTGAACTACCTGCACAGAACCATGAGAACATAGTATGGAGCAGAACATGAACTATAGGACCCTACAGCTTGAAGGGTCTTTGTAAATATCTGAATGGATTCAGTTTAGGCCATGTCAGTCACCCTGTTCAAAATCCTTTTCCAGCACTCCACCTTATTTTACAGTTATGGAAACTTAGGCTCAGACAAGACAAGTGATAAGTCACAACAAACCAAGTATCCAAACCAGGACTAGGCTAACAGAAATCTCATTTTAAGAGGGATTTTTAACATCAAATTCTTCATATTTTTTTAATCAGATGCCTCTTTCTATAAATTGCAGAATTGAGAGAGTTGGAGGATCTGGGAAAGACGCTGGGTTTTCGTGAATTTCAGTTAAGCTACATGACATATAACCTGGTTTTTCAGTAAGTCAGTGCTCCTGTGGACATGAGCCTGGAGGGACCCTTACCTTCCCTCACTATTTCACAACTATCATCTGCCAAATATTCGCAAAATGGATATGCATCATCCAACTGAAGCGTTGGTAAGCACTGTGACCATCAGAGTGGGAAGGACTGTTAAAATCCAGGTATCATTTATCACTACTCAACTCTGCTGTGAAGTTCAATAAAGGTGACCACACCTTTCTTCTTAAAGTGGTACATTTTCCTCTACATATGAATCACAATGTATTACTATATTGTTCAGTGGTTTGTCGAATAATGTCTATCTCGTCATCTAAACCATGAGCCAAGGATGGCAACAACTTTGTCTGTTTTGCTCACCATTATATTCTCCATGCCTAGTTAATGGTATGTATGTAATAAATAGATTAGGTGCCTCTCCTCTCTTGACACCTTCATAACACTGTACTTTTCCTTCCATATCCCTGACTTTTTCTACTTTGTAGACTTCACACAAGGTTCATCTTTTTCCCCTATATCCTAAAAAAAAAGAAAGCATTATTAAAGTACCACCCCTGGATCTCTTTTATCCTATTTTAAGTATTGAGAGGCAATAACTCTCAAATCACTCTCTCCAGCTGACTTCTTTCCAGAGCTCCAATCCCATATTTTCAAATGTGCTCAGTACCTTTTATTGAGCTACAACAATAGTACTACCTGTGTGACCTCAGGCAAATCAAGTCACTCACCCTCTCAGGATGGGTTTGCTCATCCATAAAATGAGGGAGTTGCATCTCTTTTTCATATAAAGTTCTAATTCTCCCATCTAGCATTCAATATAATTTATAGTCAAGCCCTCCACCTATCCTGCCAAACACATCTCATGTTAAGTATTTCTGCATACACTTTACTCCAACACAACTAGCCTCTCTGCCTAGAATACCTGTCCCATCCCCTAATTTCACATACTCAAAGTTTGTGTAATCTTCAAAGCTCATTTCAAATGCCATTTCTAGGAAGGTGTCTTTGATCTACTTAAAGTCCTTTGCTTCTCTTTTATGGGTATAGATCTCATCTCCTAGTCCTATAGTTGTTTGAGTATTTCTTCTCTTTCCTGCTTGACTGTGTCCATCTTGTAGGGCAGAAGCTATTCCTAAATAATTCTGTATCTCTCACATTATGTTTGGTTCATCGTAGGCACTTAGTAACCTTATACTGAATAGATTCTGTTTAAGCCATGCCAGTCATCCTGCTCAAAGCCTTTTAATTAGTCCCACTCTTTTTAGAATAAAGACCAACAGCCTTATAATGGCCCACTCCAGCCACACCAGCTTTTGTTACACTTCTCAAGTTTGCTATGCTTCTCTTGTCACAGAGCCCTTGTACACACTCTCCCTTCCATCTAGAAAACTGCTCTACCACCTCCATTCTCTCTA
The DNA here is from genome assembly GCA_963573385.1 of Cacajao melanocephalus. Taxonomy (NCBI): domain Eukaryota; kingdom Metazoa; phylum Chordata; class Mammalia; order Primates; family Pitheciidae; genus Cacajao; species Cacajao melanocephalus. Next base: position 89,176 of record CAUYLG010050816.1, on the reverse strand, counting down.
CTCCACCCCCATACAAGTCTCTACTCAAACTCAATATCACTTCCTCAAGGGTGCTTTGCATGATTCAAAACTAGATCAGTTTCCTGTTGTATGCCTTCATAGCCTCACCCTTATATTTTTTCCTTCATAGCATTTATTGTTAAGCAGAATGTCATGGCTGTATAATTATCTGATTAATGTCCTCTTCCCCATCAAACTTTAAGCCCCAAGCAATCAGGGACCATGTCTGTTTTGTCCAGCTTTATATCCTCTCTTCTATGCCTAACCACATTACTCAATACATTAATAAAAAAAAACTAATGTGATGAATGACTGACTTGATTAATGTGTGAGTTAAGAGTAAAGACTTGAGATGTAGAGTACATAAAGGATTTGTCTGGCTTCCGAAAATCCCTTCAAAATAAAATTGAGATACCAAGTAGCTCTCTGAAGTAGTCAAGTTGGCCTTTTATCCACTGTAAGAAATTTTTTAAATGGGATGAATCTTGTCTCCCCACTGCAGAAGAAAGCCCAAATTACCTTTCCTTTATTGAATGTATGACCCCACAACTAATTTCAAATGGTTCATTCATTTATTTAACAAACATTTATTAAGCACCTACTCTATGTCATACACTAGGCTAATGGCTAATGGTATAATAAACTCAACTGATACAGCCCCTCGCTCACTTGGAAGGAATATATAACTGGAAGTGTAATTTGTAGAAGATCTAAGGAAATTGAGAGTTTTAAGAAAAAACAAACATTTTGGCTGTCATAACATATGAACAATGCAACCCTGTATAAATCTTAAGTTCTTCAGTAAAGGAGATACTTAACTGTAGGGTAAAAGATCATCTTACGGGTGATTTAGAAATTAAGGCTTGGCCTAATTCGGGCCTCTTAAGTCAGATGGGCAGGTAGCCTAGACCAGTACACTCAAAATGTAGCCCTTCAATCAGTGCCTGTCTGTGAACTTTTATTACCAGGCAGGAAGAACCAAAGTACAGAAGTCAAGAGTAAGCACTTAGAAAATTTTACAGTAATTTGAAAAAAATCATTTTATGTCTGTTGAATCTAATAATTCAAATGTGGGCTTATCTTTTGTATGTCTTTTCTTTCATTTTCTAGTAGCTCATGGTTAATTTATTTTACTAAATTAGCAGTCTTTTGTGATGGATTAGGAAAAACAAACCAACCAAAAAATCTTTTCCTTTGCTAAGAGTTTGACTAGTATTCTACAAGAGTTTTGCTGCTTGAAGTGTGGTCAGTGGAACAGCAGTTTCAGGATCACCTAATAGCTTGTTAAAATGCAAAATCCGAGGCCCCTCCCATAGACTCTCTGAATCACAATTTGCATTTTAACAAGATTCCCAGGAGATATTTTTACATATTAAAGTTTGAGAAGCATTGGCCTAATGATTTCTGAAGCCCCTCATAAGCCTGAAATCTTATAGTTTACTTCAGATAGAGAATTTCAGAGTTGAAAGACCCTTAGAGATACAGTCCACCTCAGCATCTTATAGATGGAAAAACTGAGGAACATGGAGGGGAAGTCATGTGTCCAAGATAATTGGCAAATCATCAGAGCTAGGAATGGAATCCAAATCTGCTAACAGCCAAGTCAGTGTTCCATTCTAGTGACCACATACTCACCCCTTTTCCACCCAGTCCCACTTTATTGTATCCCCTCAGTAATGTCATTATGCCTGAGGGGTTTTCTGATAAAATAGTTTATTATTCTACCTTTTATATACTGTATAAACCTTGAACTATCATTATTTCAAATGTGGTAATTTAATTTTCTTTATTAAATTAGGACATTTCATAATTTTTTAATGAAATTAGAAAATTTCATAATTTTCTTTATGAAAATTCCTGCCACTCAAATTTTCCCACATGTTTATTGTCTGGATGCCACATAGACATTCTGAGGGCTTTAGAAGGACTAGTATTAACCAATTTCTGTCCTTAGGAATACGAAAGTGACCTTCCTTGCTCCCATCAGTCCAGTTGACACCAGATAATAAGCTCATCCAAGAAAGAGAACATACAATATCAGGGCTGCTTTAGAAAACTAAGTAGGGTCAATATGTGGCTAACAAACAAGTGGGCTGTTAGGCCATATTAAGAATAATCTAATTTTCAGCATGAAGTAAATGATAATCCTTTACTCTGTGGTCTTATTAGATCCAAGGCTTAAGAGGGAGGCATGATTGCTGTATTCAACTAACTGAAGAACTATGATTAAGAAATAGCATATTTGTTCCAGATACTCCCAAAGAACCAATGAATATAAGCTATTGGGAAACAGATTTCGGCTTATAATGGGGAATACTTTCTGACAATCAGAGTTGCTCAAGACACAAAGAGCCACCTAATGAGCTCTCTATCACTGCAGGGAGTTCAAATAGAAATCAGTTAACAAATTGGATGCTTATGATAAATTCAAGAACTTGTGGGGAGGCGGGGAATAAAGCTTAATGAATGACCTGTCAGACTCCTTCCAGTTCCAAGGTTTTAGTATTCTAAAATTTTCGGCACAGAATAATGCCAAATGCTCAGGAAATAAGAATAAGGTCTGTTTCTAAAAGGCACAGTTCGGAGCATGCTGGTTGGATGAGGTTATGAAAAGTGCAGTCCTTCCAACCATGATTTTCAACAGAAAGCAAGCTGATCAATAAAAGTCTTTTGGGCAGCCCCTTCTAGAAATCCAGGTGAAGCCTGGCTCCAGCCTAAGGTCCTATTACTCTACACAAAGGCCAGGCCATTATTTCCCAAAAAATTTTGTCAAGCCAAACTACACCTATTGTATCTACACTTGCCTAACAGACAAAGGTGCAAAACTCTCCCCAGGAAGGCAGTAGTGCTTAAGGTTAAACCATGGATTCTGGAACCAGATTGCTGGTATTTTAATTTCCAACAGGGACATTTAATTGCTCTGTAATTTTGGATAAGTTACTTAACCTCTCTGTGCCTCAGTTTCATCAGTAAACCAAAGATAATAATAGTGTCTGTTATTCAATGCACTATTCTGCTACAAGAATTCAATGAAGTAATGCACATTAAATCCTCAGCCCAGAATCCAAAATATACTACACACTCAATAATGTTAGCAATTAGTATTAAGGATGTCATAATTACTATCACAGGCACGGCAGTGTCACTCACTTAAAAAGCTCCCATCAAACAATTAGATCCCTTCCTCTACTAGTTTCAGAAGGGATATAATACAAGAGCTTCAACCAGTCTTTGCATAGCTCCAGACAACCAGAACTTGCTGACCCTTAGTAACCCAAACTATTAATGCTAGTAATCCTACCTCATCACCCTGCTTTTCATAAATCCAACAGCCACCCTTCCCCCAGTCTTCTTGCCCATGCCACCCGCAGCCACAGTCAGAGGAGCACCAAACTGGGAAGCCAGTTCCAGACAAACCATCAGGTGTTTCCTCCCTTCCAAGGACACAGCTGGACTTAACATGATGTCTATGAGTGGGATGGGGTGGGGTATCTGAATCTCTGGTCTAGGATGTCAGCTCAACTACCTGGAATTGAGGGTGGGCAAGCAATGGAGCTTCTCTCAGGGAAACAAGGCAAGCCTCCCAAGTTTGTGGAGGAAGTCAGGCCTGACCCCACCATGAGCCCCTTAAAGGAAGTGGGGAGGTCTCAACCTGCTTTAAAGGAAGCAGTTATTTACAACTTTCTACTCACTTGCATGTGGGGGAGGTAATGGGGAGATGGGGAAAGAGGCTGCAAGGTACCCTCCTTCTTTCTTATTTCCAGCAGTGAGAAGCAGCTGCAGAGAAAGAGTTAAAGAAGGGAGAAAGCTCCAGCCATTACTCCATCCTTGGTGCCTAAGGCTGTCTGGGGGGTCATGACAGTGCTGTCTGCTTTGGCTAGGGGCCACTCCGTGGCTTTCTGCAGCAGCTGCTGGGGCCCCCCAAGCAATTTGCAAGGTCAGTGCTGACCTGCTTCCAAAGAGGAACAAAACAATTCACTGACAATGAAGCAAATCACGCGTATACCACATCGCAGCCCCCCTTCCTCAAATCGGGTTTTACCCCAGTGTCTCCCTGCTCAGATGCCGCCTCTGGGCTTCCACCAGCCCCACTGGGGAACCCAGGATAGCATCACAGCTGCAGAGCATGCCTCGCCTCCTGGCCAACCCAAGGAGACTCTCAGTACGGGGGAGAGATGCTGTCGCTAAAGGAGACCTGAGCTTGGGGGAGGGGGAAGAAGGAACATCAGTGTTTCTTACCGAGCTCTATAGTCCGAGCGGAGAGGAGAGAAGGATGAATGAACTGAAACAAGTTGGGAGGTTGAGCCCTGCAGAGCTCGGCTTCTGGCTTCTTCTTCTTTCTCTGGGTCTCTCTCCTGGTCCCTCTCTCGGTCTGTCTCTCTGGTTTGCTCGCTAGCTTGCGCGCGCTCACGCTCTCCCTCTCCCCCCAATCTCTCTCTCTCTCTCTCTCCCTCCCTCCTTTCTCTCGTGCTCTCTTGCCCTTCCACCATCTCTCATGGGATGATGCAGCAGAAGGCTCTCATCATAAACTTGGACTTCGCAGCCTCCAGAACCATGAGCTAAATACATTTCTGTTCCTTATAGGTTACCCTGTCTGTGGTACTTCATTGTTGCAGCACAAAATGGACTAAGACACCTGCCTTGTAACTTATATGGGCTTTGTACAATCAACTCTCAATCACAGTGACAATTGATAGAGAAAAAGAATATATAAGAAGAGGGAAATTCTATGGGATCTTATCTACCGATTCAATTGTTGTAGGAGTTTGGCAAACTTATCATGAGGGTATATTCCTAATATAATTGAGTGATAAAAGTATTCTTTGTCTTCTTTAAGCTCATAATAACTACTGAAAAGAAAAGAGACTGGTCAAAAGCAGTCTTTTGGTGTTTGGAATTCACCAGTGATAACCCACAACATGCATAATCCTTGTGTTGTCTGTATAAACATTTGTCCAACAGAGGCAGCTGCTCAGCCTTCTAAAGTCTCTTCTGCTCCAGTAAACAAGAGGTTAAAAACCTGGAAGCACTGAACCCAAAGAAATTTAAATCTATAGTTTTCCTGCTCTGAATGGTGGCATGTGGCAGAGCTGACTGCCTGGATGTAGCTGAGAAGGAATTCTCTTGCATGGCCAATCTTTATGTTATTATATTTTCTGTTTATATTTATTTTCTTCAAGCATCAAATGGAAGTCATTATAGTCAGAGATTTCATCCGTAGGTGTAGGTCAGAGGCCAACTGACTTCCTGATATGTGCTTTCTTTTTTCAGCAGTCAGCTAAAATATGCTGGTTTGGGGGTACGTGTAAGAAATGATTTGAGGCCAGGCTCTTGAAAGAAAACTGAGCTCACTTGTGTTCATCAATGATTTATCGCTGCTTGAACCAGAACTAGCTTCCCTGCAAAGCTCTACTTAGAGCTAGGCCAATTGAGTCTGACAGGGGAGAATCTCAAATTATTGATGAAAGGAGTAAGGACCACGTTTGAGAAGTTTATTCTTTTGGTATGGTTTCCAGATGTGCATGTGACTAGCTCAGCTGGCACATTTACCACCCTGAAGCTTCTTCTAGTCCCAAACAGAAGCATTCTGGGTGGCTGTGTGGAGTACAGCACAAACAATTCCCAGTTTTCTTTCTTAACACTACAGAGAAATCTTTAAATTAGTGACTTAAAGAAATCATTAAAGATAATTTTTGTTTCGGTAAGATACCTTCACTGGGACTCAAGATGTGTTCCTAGTAATTCTACTTATAAAGATTCCTGGGAAGCCAGAGAAACAGCAGCAGGGTCTTTGCTTCTAAGTGTAGGAAGGAAAAATCCCAACGTCTCAGTGATTTATTTGAACTCATCTGGCTGGGAAGAGGTGGTAACAAATTAGACCATTGAGTTTTCAAGACCTCGGAAGACTTTCCCAACATATTAGAGTTTTGTCTGGCCCAGCCTCACCTGACTTCATTCACTCACCCATTCAGTTCTCAGTGTAACAGTCTGCTAAGGCTGCCGTAACAAAATACCACAGACTGGGTGGCCTAAGCAACTATTTCCTCATAGTTCTGGAAACCAGAAGTCCAAGATCAAGGTTTCAACAGTTGTCTGGCAACACCTCTCTTCCTGGCATGCAGGGACCTCACATTGTCTTTTTCCCTCTATTTATATTCCTGATGTTTCTTCCCCCTCTTTCTTTCTTTCTTCTTTCTTTCTTTTTCTTTCTCTTTCTCCTTTTCTTTCTTTCTTTCTTTCTTTCTTTCTTTCTTTCTTTCTTTCTTTCTTTCTTTTCTTTTCTTTTCTTTTCTTTCTTTCATTCTTTCACAGAGTCTCATTACTCTGCCACCCAGGCTAGAGTGCAGTGGCATGATCTAGGCTCAGTGAAACAACTGTTTTCTGGGCTCAAGTGATCCTCCCACCTAGCCTCCTGAGTAGCTGCAACTACAGGCTCGAGCCGCTACACTCAGCTACATTTCTGTATTTTTTGTAGAGATGTGTTTTCATCACGTTGCCCACGCTGGTCTCAAACTCTTGGGCTCAAGCAGTCTGCCCACCTCGGCCTCCCAAAGTGCTGAGATTGCAGACATGAGCCACTGAACCCGCTGTCTCTTCCTCTTTGTATAATAATACCAGTCTTATCAGACTGAAGACAAACAAACACTTATGACCTCATTTAACCTTAATTACACCCTGAAAGGCCCTATCTCCAGATATAGCCATGTAGGGGTTTGGGGCTCCAATATATGAATTGGGGCCATGGTGGGAGAGTGGGGAGAATTCAGTCTAAAATCAATACTTTTTGAGAACTATCATTTACTACAGTAGGTATGGTGCAAATACCAGGTATGGTAGAAAATGTTTTATACACATTGTCGCATTTAATCCTCACAGCGATATAAAGGGATGGGTGAAGAAGAAACCCAAACTTAGTGTAGAGAGTGATTGGAAGAGTGGTCAACTTGAGCTATTTGACTCCAAAGTCCACACTCGAAACCAGCATAAATAACTGCTTAGTTTGTCAGGTGGAAATAGTAATTTTCAGTGTCTTTTGTGTTTGTGACATCTTTTCTCCAATAACAGAACTTCTAAAGGCGACTTAAAAACATTTTAAGATTCACAGCTGCACTAATTAAATCAGCAATCATTTAGATAGATTGAGCATTACACTGTGTCACAGATTCCAATAAAAGGACCCACAGTGAACGCACTATTCAGCTGGAGGCCCTGTGGCCTGGCATTGCTGTTTAACAGAACAGTTGTTGCCGTGCTCAAGAGGCCAAGTGCACACATATTCCAAAACGCGCCGGATCTTCCTTGATGTTGCCTTGTTGTTCTTCTGTACCTTGTTTCTTTTACGTGGAGTAAATTGTGCCCTGCACAATCCATAGCTACACAACGGGCACAGCATGATCAGTGGAAGCACACTCAGAAAAAAGAGGTTTAATCGTAGGCACAGCTGTCCCTACAGAGTTAACAAGAATTCTGGACAGAAATGTAGTTATAGTGGAGCATTAATCAGGCTGTACTTTCACCCACTTGCTTGTAACTGAAAGTCACTAGACACTGACCACTTGCATCCTCATTGTTCCTATGGATACTATGTTTGACCCTAGACTCATAGGGCTTTTGTTTAAGAATTGCTTAAGATGTTGGCTGGGTGTAGGCCAAGGCGGGTGGATTGCCTGAGCTCAGGAGTTTGAGACTAGCCTGGGCAACATGGTGAAACCCTGTCTCTACTAAAAATACAAAAATTAGCTAGTGTTGTAGTGGGTGCCTGTAGTTCCAGCTACTCAGGAGGCTGAGGCAGGATAATCCCTTGACCCAGAAGGTGGAGGTTGCAATGAGCCGAGATTGTGCCACTGCATCCAGCCTGGGCAACAGAGAGACTCCATCTCCAAAAAAAAAAGAATTGCTTAAGATGTTTCTCAGATCCTGAATTTCAGGGAAACATCTGACAACAATCAGTTTGAAGACCCCTGCAGGGGAATGAGATGAGCATGAGAAGACACTTTCTTCATCTCCCTGTCCCACGGCTTCACCCTGCTCTCATTGACCAATGAACAATCTCCAGACCTCGACTGACTCCAAAACCCTTAAGAACCCTAGCCCCAAACTCCTGTGGAGATGGATTTGCAGTTCTTTCCTCTCTCCTTGTTCTACGATTAAACCTCTTTTTCTGAGTGTGCTTCCACTGATCAGATGAGAACCATTCAGCTAAGGTAGAATTGGAAGTGACCTGATTGAGCCTTACTCCTTGGCTTGCAAGTAAACAACTCAGTGAAATGCCCATCAGCTTTCATTTTAAAAGTGCCCTCATCAAGGCAATGGCCCTACCAAGCAAACACAAAAAGCACAAATTCAATATCTGAGTTTGCTTAGTGAAGAGGGATAACATATTTATTTATGATTTATGTCCTTCCTCCATGTGTAGGCTTATACCATGGGTATGTGTGGCTATGCTCATGGTATTCATACATCATGCTTACATGTATATTAATGTGTTCTTTACATGTGACTTGGTTGAGAAACCATCTTGTTAACTCATGGAGAGGGTAAGAGTTGCCTTCATTTTTTGGCATCCTCCTTCCACCCCCTCATCCCAACCATGATTTATAATTCAATGAGCCCTATGAGTTTAATAGTGTTTCTGAAGATTAAATAATGTTTTTTAAGGCAGTATAGCACAGTGGAAAGAAGGTTTAAAGACAATATACTCCTTCAAATTATGACTTCAAAATTATTGAGAACTGGGTGATTTTGTGCAAGAGGGATTACAGAAATTTGAGGCAGTCAATGACAATGGAGTACTTCTCCAAAATTATTGATTCCTGAGCAAGTGGATGAGTGCAGAGTGATGGGTTATACCAGACCAAGCTCTTGTGCATTGAGAGTGCTCTGTTACCATCTCTTCCCAAGTAGGTGAGTTCAAGCAAATCACTGAAAACTTCAGGATTTTTCTTTTCTACATTCAGAAACAAGGACCGTGCTGTTTTCCTGCCTCCCCAGGAATCTTTATGAGTGGAATGGACTACTAGTAAAACATACTGAGTTCCTCTGAAGGTACTTAGCACAATACCTGACCATAATGCCCCCAATAAACGGATAGCCATTTTATTATTGTAATCATGGAAAGAGGCTGTTCCTCGGTGAGAACATCTCTGGGTTTAGAGTGTGGCTCAGGGATAATGAAAAGTTCTGAGGAAAAGGAGCAAACATTTGGGGTTATTTTTGTATAAAGAAATGAGCGCTCTCCAAGAACCCTTGGTTTGTCAGCAACATTCTTGAATCCTAGATGTGTACTGAGCCTCTGGATTTATGATGTTAGAAATGTTTAAAAAGTAAAGATCATGATGACTTTAGAACAGTTACCAAGCAATAGAAAACACTCCTTAATGGAGATTAGGAGGTCAATGCCAAGAGCCTAGTGGCTATTTATTCAATACATGTTTACTGAACACCTACCACGTATTAGAGAGTACATGACTGAGACACAATGGTGACAAGGCACACCTGGTTACTGACCTTACTGACCTCACTGCCACAGAGCCTAGTGCACCATACAGAGGAATAAATAGATGTTCTCAGTTTAGGATGATGCCTGCTATGCTAGGGTATAGAAGCGAATGCTGCAGAAGCACCTAGAAGATATAACTAACCTACTGAAGTGGCAGGTTGATGGGATTATTAAAGACTTCCTGAGGAAGTAAATTCTACGCTGTACCTGATAAGTGAATAGTAGTTATCTAGGTAAACAAAGATGGAAGCATGTTCAGGATGTTGGAACGGTATGCTTGAAGGTCCAGAGATAAGGGAACCAACTAAGGGGCATTTGAGGAATTAAAAGACATTCAGAGGTTGAAATACGTCAATACAGAAACCTGCTCATGAATGTTTATAGCACCGTTATTCACAATCACCAAAAAGTAAAAGGACCCGAGGTGTCTTTCAACAGGAGATGAGTAAGCACACCGTGGTACGTCCACACTGGTTACTATTCCATAATAAAAATAAACGAGCTACCAAGCCATGAACAGACATAGAGGAACCACAAATGCATATTACCAAGCAAGATGAGTGATATGAAAGGCTGCATATTCTATTATTTCAGTCATATGACATTCTGGAAAAGTCAAAACCATAGAGTAAGTAGATCAGTAGTTACCAGGCATGTGGGGAGGGAGGACGGAGGAAGGAGATGCACAGATGGGGAATAGGGGATTTTTAGGGCAGTGAATCTACTCTGTACACTACTGTGATTGTGGATACATGTCATGATATATTTGTCAAAACCCATAAAATGTACAACACAGTGAAATTTAATGTAAACTATGGGCTTTAATTAATAACAGTGTATCAATATTGGCCCATCAATTGTAACAAATGTACCACACCAATGCAAGGTGTTAATAATAAAGAAAGCTGGAGTGAAGGGTGGGAGATATATGGAACTCTCTGTACTCTTTGCTCAATTTTTCTATAAACTTAAACTACTCTACAAATTAAAGTCTACAGATAAAAAAAAGAAAGACATTCAGTGTAGTTAAATCATTGAGTAGCAGATAGGATGTTTGCTGGGGTGGAGGGGGTGGTGCCTTGCTGGTCGAGGGTCTGGTGAACAGTGTCTGGAGAGGAGGCTGGAGATGTAAGCACTAGTTGGATCACGGAGGGTCTGTGAGTCATCAGACCCCATCATAAAAGCGATAGAAAAGCATTAGGGAGAACAGTGCCAAAATCAGATACGCCTTTATAAAGGGCAACTCTGATTGCAGGGCGCAGATTTCATTAAAAGGAAGAAGGATGAGAGGCAGCGAGGTGGCTGCTGTTGCAGTCATCAACGAGAGATGAAAGTGGCCAGCAGTAGAATCATGGCAACAAGGACACAGAGAAGGAGTGCAGTAAAGAGATGATTCCGTCTGGAAGCAATTTACCTATTAGATGGTTGGATGTAGGGAGAGAGAAAAGAGGTTTTGAGCAGATCATAAAAATGTTTTTTAAAAACAATCCTAACGACCATGTGCAAACTATGAGAAGCATGCTTGCCAGAAGCTTCTGGAGAGACAGTGAATGCAGGCAAGTTCCTCACCAGGTCATTTGTTCTTATAATTCACCACCCACTCTGTCAGTCCAGGGGTACTGGAGCCGTTGTAAGAGGACCTTTCTCTAAGCTATGGTCATCAGCTGATAATTATTTTTCTAGTTTTTTCATGAAATTTGAAGTATTTTGTTCGATGTCAACCAAGTATTGAACAGGTCTTCTGGCATGAAAAGATGGACAAAGCACTTAGAGCTTCCTCAGGGTATTTATTTGGTCAAATGCTCCTAGCTTTGAAAAAACTGTGGCAGTTGCTGAAAATATTAGTAGTTAAATATGAGAGATAGTAATGAGGGATCAGTGGTTATTTATATTTTAATAATAGCATATACTGATGCCTAATTATAAAAATATCTATGCAAAGTAAAAATTGGAAAAAGTGGGAAAACATGAAGAAATAACAAATTATTATTGGTAATACTACTACCCATAAATAAATGTCTTGCTACTTAGCTTTTCAGGTTTTTTCTATACATATGCACCTTTTTTAACAGAAAATTTAGGTCATAATGCACATCTTGCTTTCTTTTTCTTACCTAAACAATTGCTTTATTAGAGTAGATTGAGTTATGGGATAGGTGTCTATTACAAAGAGACACAGAAATACAGTGGTTCCAATAAAAAATAAGCTTTCTTCTCTCTCATGCAGGGAGAAAGAAATGGACAGGCATTCCCCAGGTCCTGGGCAGCTCTGCTCCTGCAGTAGCCCAGCGACCAAGGTCTATGCTATTGTACTCTACACTTCCCGGTGTGTTGCTCTAGTTCCTGTGGTTGAAGCAGACCCAGCTGTACCAAAGGGTATCACGCCAAAGAGATAAGGAGACATAGAGGAAATGGGAGGCAAGCAGCTTCCTCTTTTAAGAAAATGCCCTGGTAGTTGCTCCCTTCTTTTCTGCCCACTTGTTATAAATACACCTAGTTATAAAGGAGCCTGGGAAAAGTTGGTTACCCATTGCACAACCATATATCTTGCAAAACCCCTGCACGAAAGAGCTAATTTCTAAATAAAAGGGGAAAATAGTTACTGAGGACATTTGTCAGCCTCTGCCTCAAGTCACCCAATCACTCAGTGTGCCTTCCTAACCACATAGAATATACTTAGTCCTTCTCCAAGGGAGGTGCAGTAGTAACCATCCAGTTACTACTCCCGCTCAAACTCCATGATTTCTGGATGACATAAAGTCCTCTCCAGCAGGACTGAAGGTGGTGAGATCTGGGGACTTATAGCATGTTTCCTGGCACCTTCCTCATACTTAATGGTTCAATACTGGAGTCAAACAGGAGAGCAGCGATTTAAAAAACTCCTATTTGGAAAAAAGGTGAATGGGAAACGGAAACATTACGGTCCTAAAGAATAATGCAATCTTATTGGGAAGAAATTGTGACAAGTCTGAAATTGTGACAAGTCTCAGCCAATGCAGAAAATTCCTTGGTTGGTAGACACCAGTTCTCCCCTCTGGTAGAAACTCCTTTATCCACTGGCCTCTTGGAGACTCTGCTTTTCTGTTCACTTCTGGGCCACATCTAAAGTGAGTGTGGGAAAACACGCCTTCCTTGGGCATGCACAACTTTCCTTTCCTGGGGGTTGCCTTAGGGATCAGAAAATTACAGCTTTTGCAGGCCAGGTTTGTGGTTTCTTTGATCTCATAATTCTTTCAAAATTCTTAGCAGTTTTCTGGACTGCTTGCTTCCGGTCATTTCCATGAACACAGAAGGATAGCCAAAGGTCCTGTCTGCATAAATCGTAAGTTTCTGGATACTCATTTATTTGCTCATCTCTGTCCTTGGACTATTTTCTCTCTAAGTCAGTACCAACTTTGAGGCCATCTGAAATAACAGGCTTAGGTGAGACGACAATATGTTTAATTCTATAATTGCTATTGGATCGGCTCCCATGGTTCCATGAAGGGGCCTTGGAGGAAGGCTCATAGACGCAGTATTATCTCTCTCTGTTTACAGTGCCAAAGCAGTCCAATTTTCCAGCTCCATGAAGCTTATATTACTGGACAGTCAATTTACATTGTAGTCCCAAGTACAGGAGACATCCTTATCAGAGCTGTATTTCCTTCCACCTCTACTTGCAAACTAACACACTCTTGCCAAACTTCATCTTTCTATTCATCTCTCCCTACTAAAAGCAGCAAGGAGCAGCCAACAGAAACCAACATTCCGGTTTTGTTTCACTGTTTCCTTCAGAGCTCCAGGCTTGGTAAATAGGTAACCTGCCTTCAAAGTTATCGTAGGACCAAATGTTTTGCTATGGTTTGAGAGAGGTCACCAGCTTTCCAGCCTGCAATATTGTTTCTTTGGTCCCTATAACACGTTTGTTGCACAAGAATGATAGAGTTTGCATTTTTGTTACCCCTGCAGGGTACTATTTCTGGTACCAATTTATGTTTAGCCATGATTCAGGCTAACCTACTGTTACACAAGGCCCCCAAATACAGGATTGAAAGATAGATTGATTTTTCTCTCACAAAAGAAGGAGTTGGGGATGTGAAAGCATCTCTGTTTATGAGGTCATGCAGGCACTCAGGTCGCTGTGGTCGTGTTACTTCTTCACCTGCTAGGGTACCAGCCTAGATGCCTTATTCAAGCTTGCTCACAGGTACCGCATCTGCATTCTGGCCCAGGGTAAGTGGAGAGGAAGAAAAGGGCAAGCATGATTTTTCAGCTTTGATTGACATGACTCAAGTTACTTATGTCATTTCTGGTTACATCTCAGTTTCAAGGCAGGCAGGGACACCTATGCCTTGCTAAAACTTGGTGGGAGTGGGAGTCTATTATTGAATGCAGGATGCCTAAAGAGAAAGTAGGAGCAACTCTTCCACACTGACGAATGATGAATATTTCCCAATATCCTTAAATGATTTTGCAAACAAAAATTGTATTTGCTGTAGGATACTTCACCATATTCCTCTGTCATTAAACATTGTTGCCCAATTATGGCAGCCGTATATAATGCTTTAGTGAACATCTTTATTTAGCAGTTTTTACATACATCTCTGGATCATTTACTTAAGAGAGACAGAGACTTAGAAATGGAAATGTTCTGTATAAACACTTTAAAGGAAGCCAAAATGCCTTGTAGAAAGATTGTAGCAATTTGTAATTCCAGCTGCAGTATGTAACTCTGCTCCCTCCTCACCTAATCTCCAATACTTAATATTTTTATATTGAAAAACTCTTTAAAGCCCCATTTAATATATTCTCTACTTTGTAAGTGCTTTTTACTGCAAGAAATAAAATCATCAACAACAAATTTATTTATTGGCCGCCTATAAACAATACTTCTCTAAAGACCCAAGATAACAGAATGATTTTTTAAAGGTTCTTCTTGCTTTAAGGAAATATTTGAGTGGTGGAGGGGGAGAAAAGAGTCAGCTTGGAGCATCCTAAACAAATTTTATGCTGTGTATTTTTGTGTGAAACTTGTTTTCTAATTAAAAAATAAATACAATCTCATTGTGAGAAATTTGGGGGAAAAACAGAAAAATATAAAGAAAATTAGAATTACACTAATTAGACCAAACTAGAAAAATCACCTTTTAATATTTTATTGTATCTCTACCTATTCTTCTTTCTAAGTATGTATACTTATATATTTTATAAACTTTGTTTTTTGGTGTATATATTGTATCATATCCTTTCTTTTTTACTCAAAAGCATACTTACACATTTTCCCATGATATTAGAAATCCTTCAAAAATCTAATTTCTAAGAACTGCATTATATGGCTATAATTGGACTAACATTTATTAAACATGCATTACAATAGGAGCAATTGAATTTAATTATTCCAAACAGAATATAACGCCAATAATATTAGAGCCCACAGTGGCAGATTTTATTATTGGATCTAATTCTTCACCCTTTTGTATAGTGCAGGGACTGAGTCTGCTGTCCACTCACCAGGGAGCATTTGGCAATATTTGGAGATATTTTTGGTAGTTACAACTGTAGGCTACTACTGACATCCAGTGTGTAGAGGGGAGCTGGGATGCTGCCAAACACCCTACAATGCACAGGACAGTCCTACAATGAAGAACCCAAAAGGTCGATAGCGCCAAGGTGCTGGAGAATCATGCCTTTTACTGTGCAATTTTGTTTTTCACTCCTTGACTTGGGTTTGGACAGTGTGACTTGCTTTCACCGATAGAATGAGGTAGAAATGACAATGTGACATTGTCTTATGTGTTTTCACTTTTCACTCTTGTGGCTCTCCTATCACCATGTCGAGAACACGCTCTGTCTATCCCACTAAGATAAGAGAAGAGGACAAGCGGGGGGAGCAGTGAGAAGCAAAGCTGCCCAGCCAAGCCCAGCATACATGCCCCTGTGTGAGCTACAACAACGAACGATTGTTGTTTAAGGCTCTGAGTTGTGGGGGTAGATTTTATTTAGCAACAGGTAATTAATAATATGTGGATGAGAACACTAACTTATCCCCCAGGCCACAAAATTAGTAAGTGGAAGAGCTGCCTTTCAAACTCAAACCTGGCTGACTTCAGCGCTCACTCTTAACCGTTAGACTAGACTGTCTTTCCAATACCATCACTTATATAACCATTCCTATGTGCCACACCTAAGTTGTTTTCTGTGCTTGGCCATTGCAAATAACACTTCAGTATACACCTTTTTACACAGAGGTTTATCCCCAGTACTAATTTCTGTAGGATAGAATTTCTCTACGAAAGGACTTGGACTTTTTAAGGAACTCGATGCCTTTCGACTGAATGATTTTTAAAGGTGATTTGTATCATCCAATTCGTTCTATTAATTAAGAAAAATCCCTTTACTTAATTAAGAGTATAATTAATATTTCCTACAGCCAGCATTATCATTTTAGATAAAATATGTAATGCATCAGAAATGGATTCTTAGGCAATGTTCATACAATTTAAAATGCATGAGGAACACTTATAGTCAGCCATGGAGTTTTATAGTTTTATGCAAGATGCAATTCATTTGTGCTTTATGTTAGTTGGTTCTTATATCTGGAGAAATGAAACCCACTTCTCTAGCAATTCATTTTCAGGAGGCATTTTTAGGAATAAATCCAGTAAAAAAAACAAAAAACAAAAAATGGACCTGTCTAAACAAGACACTGCCTGAAGGGGAAGTTAGCAGCAATGTGTCGCAGCAGAGGGGTTAAAGCTGGCTGAAGGGTGATATTTTTTAGAGGGTCTGTGTCTAATAAAATGCATGTCTAACAGTGACATGTGAATAATGTGACTTTGCCACTGTAAGCCTCAGTAAAAAATACAGATAGATGCAAATGGCTCCCCAAAGCCAGCGTGTGACCCCAGTGAAGAAAGCGGGATTTATTTGTGTTTATTTGCACTTAGCATAACCACTTCAGTCTATAGATCATCACTGTCAAACCCCCCGTCCCATGGGTGACGGTCAGCAAAAACCAGTACCACGAAGAAAGACCATCACGGTTTCTCTAAAGTGAAGGCAGAGGAGATGGAATAGGTAGACCTGCGGCGAGAAACTGAACTGGGGTTTTACATTTTGAAATACGTGTTTTCATGTTGCCTTTAGATGACATCAGGGGCTGAGCCAACACCACCTCCTCTGCCAAGCCCACCTGCCAGGGAGCGCCCAACTCTGAGACTTGCTGGGGGACAGCACAAGCCTAAGACCAGCACAGTCACACAGGGTCCTGCATGCAGAAGGCCCCCACACTTGGCACTGGAGGTTCTTAGTAATTTTATATTTTAATTTGTGTTTTACAACTGAAGTCTGATGGGACAATGGAGCATGCTCAGGGGGCTTGGAGTGTCACCCACAGCTCATCCCTCTCCTTACTCCCCCGCCCCTCACGGCCAGTACAACCCCCACCCAAAGTGATGACTCCCTCCCTCCCTCTCTTATTAAATATTTCTTGGACGGCTCCTAGTTACTGGTCACTGTGCTGGATACCATTACAGAAGCATGAATAAGACACAGGTCCCACACTAGCCAGGGAACAAATAGGGAACTGAGTAGTTACAACACAGCCCTCAAACCCTGTGCCACAGGGGCCCAGAGAAGGGATTGGCTGACTTATGGCCATGAGCATGAAGAAAGCTTCATGTGGGCCGGGCACAACGGCTCCTGTCTGTAGTCCCTGCCCTTTGGAAGGCCTAGATGGGAGGATTGCTTGAGGCCAGAATTTAAAACCAGCCCAGGCAATATAGCAAGACCCCATCTCTACAAAAAAAAAAGAAAAGTAAAATAAATTAGCTGGGCATGTTGGTGCATTCATCTCAGCTACTGGGGAAGCTGAAGTGGGAGAATTGCTTGAACCCAGGAGTTTGAGGTTATAGTTAGCTGATCCAATCACCACACTCCAGTCTGAATGATGACAGAGTGATATCCTGTCTCAAAAACAAAAACAAAAAAAAGCAAGAGAAGGGAAGGGAAGGTTAAAGAGATGTTTGAGTGTACCTCGAGGATGAGGAGCAGATAACGAGATAGAGAGAGGGGAAAGGCTGCCTGGATCAGAATGTACAAGTACAGGTGTGGAAGGGCATGCACAATTAATGAGGTAGCAGGTGGTATTCTGGCGAGACTGGGGCATAGCACGTAGAGGCCAGGGGACAGAGAGTTCAGGAGAAAAGCTTGCAAAAAGAAGTTGATGCCAGCAGATGTTCTGCATTTAATCTGTTGGTGTTGAGAAATGACGAGAAGCTTTGAGACAAGTGAGTGACAGGTCTCTAACCCTGTTTAGAAAAATTACCCCACTGGATGCTATGGAGGAGGGCTGAGAGCCTCCTTGAGGCGGGAGTTGGGTAAGAAGAGCGGACTAGGGCTCAGCCACATCAACTTGCTGACACGAAATCAACTTGGTGAGTTGAAACATGTTTCTCAGTCATTTTAATGACCAATTTCTGCAGCCATTTATGCCAGTTGTGCAGCTGATCCAAAACTGCTGTCAGGTCATCTAGGAACCCAAAATGGTAATCGATCTCATGTTCTGAGCAGCCAAGTAAATCTGGAAAAACAAGCCTTGATTAGCCTCCACCAGGCCAAAAAGGGCTAATGTTAAAGGAATGGAACATTTTCATCCCAGATCCTCAGTGTATTGGCTAGAGCAGAAAATCTAAAGGGAATTTTTCATTCCAGAAAAATAGACATGTGCTGGAAATTCAGCCCCAAAGCATTACATGTAAGCCAAGTAAGCATGGGTAGGGGGTGGTTCAGAAGAGGGTCACACAGCTGTGAGTGCAGTGGTGCTCAATGGGGTTTTGCTGCAGAGAAATCTTCCAATTTGTGTTCTGTATACAAAAGTGGCATAAAAGTCCTTATCATTATAAGCTAAGCGTATAGCTCCCTCTGCTCTCCTTTGACTTCTGCTCAGAGGCTGGTTTCTGAGAATTGCCAAACCTATTCTTTTCACTGTTGAGGGTCCCTTAAAGACCCTGGTCAAGCCCAGGCCAGTTGTGCTTCTTTTTACTGAATAGCCATAAGGAAAGCAATGTCTTAAGTGCAAGGGAAAGGTAGCCCTCTGTATCTTTCAGGGTAGGCTCAATTAGGCTGTGTCAACAAGCGACTCCAAATTCAAAAAACCAAGGGGATTTCTTGCTCACACTCCATGTCCACTGGGATCAGCAAGAGGCTGTGTCTTACTTCGTTCTGGCTCACTCCAGGAACCAAGATGCTGGGAGCTGTGCCATATGGAAAGCTACTCATTTTGGTAGCAAAGGGAAGAGACCACGAGATGTTTTTGCACCAGAAATTAAATGCTCCTTCCCAGGGGTGACACATGTCACCAAGCCTACAACTCATGCTCCCCAAGCCTACAACACATGTTCCAGAACCAGTGTTGTGACCCCATCCAGTTGCAGTGTGGTATAGATGTTTAATCTGCCCATGTATTGGAAAGGAAAAGAGAACTGAATGTAAATGAAGACTAGTAGTTGCTAAAAGCAGAAGTAGGCATCCACTGAACTGAGCTCCTGGGGAAAGCTTCTCACTGTATAGTGCAGGAAAAGAAACAGGCCATGGAGGAGTTGGTTCCCAAAGGCCTCAGGTGTGATGGCTCCATGGTGTGACCTGCCCATTTCATACCTCACTTTCAGTTTCCACAGGAGCATACCCCCTGCCCTCTGCCAAACAAATGAGGGCAAGTTATACTGCTGATGTTCGAAGAAAGCCATTCTGAAGGATAATGTTTCTGTTGACTTCACTTTTGACTGTTACGAAGCATGGGGAACTGCTCCCTGGTGTGACAGGGAGGATCTGGGAAGACTCTGTGAAGCTGCTGTTGGTCCTCAGCCCAGTATCCCTAGCTCCATACCCCCTTCTCTGCTCTATCTTACTGGAGCTCCTTTCCTCTCTTCAGTTGCCCAATGGCTTCATATTCTTTCTTCTCACTTCTCACCCATCCCAGTTAAGTTCTACTCTCCACTCCTTCTCTCCAGTCCTTCACCTGCTTAACCCCTACTCAAACTTTACCAAGGTTGGCGCAGACGTTATCTCCTCCTGAATCCTCTCTGAACCTTCTGGGATGGACACTGTGCCTCTCTTTTGTGTTCCAAAAGCCTCAGGGGCATCCAGTAGTACCCCCTTATCTGGGGTTTCAGTTACCCCTGGCCTGAAAACAGTTGAGTACAGTACAATAAAATATTGAGAGAGAGACCACACTCACTTAACTTTCATTACAATATACTGGCATGATTGTTCTATTTTATTATTAGTTATTGTTGTTAATCTCTCACTGTGCCTAATTTATAAGTTGAACTTTATTAAATGGATGTATGTATAGGAAAAAAAACATAGAATATGTAGGGTTAGGTACTATCCATGGTTTCAGGCAACCAGTGAGGGTCTTGGACCACATACCCTGTGGATAAGGGGTCCACCGTATTTATATTATGACACTTTTCACCTTACATGGAAATTTGCAGTCTCTTCCTTAAAGGTCCTGGAAGTCAGGAGGCCTGTCATTCATCCTTTTGTCCCCACTGCCTGTCTGGCACTACCAGATGCTAAACAAATGAAGGCCTAAATTTCCACAAAACCTCTTGGCCTAGGATAGTACTCACAAATATCCTACAGAAATCCCTCATGCCTCTTTCCTCCAGACAGAAATTTCAAACACCCTAAGAGTTATGAGCTGCAAACCTACTGAAGCTACGCATTCTTGAGATTGGAGTATTAATCTCTAATACCTAGAAAGAGCGCCAGGCAGAAAACAGGTACCTGAACCAGGAACCATTTCCATCAGGAGACCTGGAAGTTTGCTGCCCATTCCCAACATTGTTTTCTTCCATCACAGTCCCTTGTTCTGGCATCAACTCATCCCATAGAAAGGGGAGAAGGGAAGTGAAAAAGAGGATGGAGAACTTGGGACCACCGCCAAAAAACATCTTAGACCACAGTGGGATCACACGTAAAGAGCAAGAAGGGGCCAGCTCTCAGAAGAATTGATCTGCCCCAATTCAAGGCATGCAGCTCTTGCTGGAAGAGAGAAACCTGTCAGAGCCCCCAATTCCCACATCACCAAACCCTGCTGGAGTGACAGCTATTCCCCACTGGGGATTTCATCAGTCTCCTACTTGGCAAATCTTCCATAGATACTTTTATTAGCTAAGGAAGCCACCATTACATTTTATATAAATCAGCAATAGGCCATTATTTTTGTTCCCAGAAGACCAAAAATGACACTATTTGAAAGAAGAGGGACATGAAGAAAAAGAGTTAACGCTGCTCTGCAAAACAGGACACATGTCAATTGTGCTGAAAGCCGGTACTTTCCTTGCTCTGTGGTGAAAGAGAGTCTCACAAATTGTCTGAACAGCTGGTAATGTGTTCCTCCTCTTCCTAATGAATTTATACTATATGAGCCTAATGACTTTTACTTGTCTTTGGAAGATGCATGTGTGGGTGTGTGTGTGTCTTATTTAGCAGTTACTCACTGAAAAAGTAAGTAGACTAAAAAAGGCTGTCTGCAACTCCCACTGTGATGGGATCTCCCAGGTGCCTGAAACTGCAGTCTCATACTCTAGATGTCTCTGTGGGACTCAGAATGCAGAGATCTTTCTACCCACGCTCCTGTCTCCACGGTCAACCTCAGAGTAGCTGAAAGATTTGTAGGGCAAGAGACCACAAACTGTCTGCCTGCCATCTGCCCAAGTGGGAGATATGTTTGAAATCCAGACTGGTCACCAAGCACTGGGACTCTTTGCTAGGAATTGGGAATTCAAGAGGTGGCGTCTTGCCCTACACTTGTAACCCCCAAAACTTTCATCCCTGGCACTACACAGGATTAAGAATAGACCCTTGACCCTAGGTCTATCCCTGGCCAGTCAGAAATAGGAAGATATTACATGGGGTGCTTTAGGAAAAGTTTCCCTGCTCCTTACAAGGAAAGATGAAGGGATAGTTCCCTTCTTCCTCTGAACATTGTTGTATCTCGTTTTGATGGCTGGAACTGCTGGGGCTGTGTGGTTACCATCATGGCATCATGAAGGTGAAGCCAACACACAAAAGGGAAGAGAGGAAAGGCCATAGTAAGTGGAGCTGGAGCCCTGACATACCACATCGGTAGCCTCATCTACTGCTGGGTTGCTTATTATGTGAGAAAACACATTTCCTAATTATATTTATTTAAGCCACTTTGAGTTAGGTTGTCTGTTACTTATATTAACAAAAGCACCCTAAGTTATACATCTCAAATACACATGGACACACACACATGAACACACACACACACACACATACAATCTATCTTCTTTAGCCAGTCTTTGCTGTCAGGAATGCTATTCCTTAGTGAACCATCCCTTTCATTGGGGAATATTCTTTCTCCCATTTCTGGGAAATGTTTTCCCAAAGATGATTTCTGGTTCAGAAGGTGACACCAAATCCCCAGAAATGATTGCTGCTTCAGGGGGATATGAAGGAGCCAAAGTGGGAAAGCAACTGAGGAAGCTTCGAGATGTTCATCGGGTCAAATTGTGTAACTAACTGATCTTACTGACTTCAAGAACAGGGCTCTATTCAATTCCTATTATATTTTATTCTTTATATGTTCGCACATCTATTGTATTACTTGAACTCTCAACAACGCTGCAATATAGGTGATGTGGCTACTAATATTTCAATTTTATGAATAAAGAAATAGAGTTACAGAAAGTTTAAGTGTCTTATCCAAAGTTTTGAAATGATTATTGAAGAGACCGGACTAGAGCTCTTATCTCCCAACATCAAATCATTCATCTTTTCACTCTGTCATATTTTGCTGCCATGGGATAATATGTAAAGGGACTACACCTGAAAAAACCAACAATGAAAAATGGCCTCTTTGTCTGCATCCCAACCCCCTCCACTTACCTAATTGTACGTGGTTCCGGCAAGCAATTGGGGTGAGAATTTGAAGGACCCGTTAGTGCCACATGGCAAAAGCTGGGCTGTAGATGCTCACAACTGACAGAGGACACAGATGAATTCATCAGTCATGATGAATTCTCTATGGTGCTCATCTCTGCCCTTATTATGCACTCAGCACCTTTGAGAATACAAGAGAAGCACAGAGAACACACTCCCCCTGTGCGAAAGCAGCTCACATGTCTCTAGGAAGACAAAACAAGACTCAGGAAACAATTAGTGGGTGGTCCAAGACGAGATGATAATCAAGTCTTAGATCATGTGATGAAAACACAAAAAACAATAGGAGTTCACAGAAGAAATAGGTCACTGATGGATTCATGGGGGAGGTGGGGCTAAGATGGATTTGAATGATGGTGAGAATCTGGCCAGGTGAGAAGTGGGAGGACAGTTCAGGTAGAAGGAACTATCAGTCACATTGTCTGTGACAGCAGAGTGCAGAAAAAAAAAAAAAAGCCCTGTGGTCTTGTATTCAGATCCCAAATACACACACACACACACACACACACACACACACACACGCGCGCATACACACACTCACACAAACACACTCACACTCCAGATGTCACTTAACATTTATGAGTCTGTAAAATGGGATAATGATGGTTACTGCATAGAATAATAGTGAGAGTTTAAAGAGATTATGTATGAGGTCAGCCCCTAGCACAATGCTCAGCAGAGAGGAGATTCTCCATACTCTTTGGCTAATCTGAAGAGAAAAGATGTCCCGCTACTGCCCAATTCACAGTTTTTAACCATGAGGCACATGCTGGCATGGATCTTTGAAAAGAAACAAACCTAAATATTTATTAAACGTTGATCCTCGTTTAAAAAGACAAGAAAGGAAAGAACACAAGGTGGGTGTGGTGGCTCACGCCTGTAATTCCGGCACTCTGGGAGGCCTAAGTGGGGGGATCACTTGAGGTCAGGAGTTTGAGACCAGCTGGCTAAATGGAGAAACCGTCTCTACTAAAAACACAAAAATTAGCTGGGTGTGGTGGCAGGCACCTGTAGTCCCAGGTACTCCAGGGCCTGAGGCACTGGAATTGCTTGAACCTGGGAGGCAGAGGTTGCAGTGAGCCAAGATCATGCCACTGCACTCCAGCCTGGGCAACAGAGCTAGACTCCATCTCATAACAAAACAAAACAAAACAAAACAAAAAACACACAAAAATGCTTTAATAGACGATAATTTCTGACAATTGGATCTAAAATAGTCCATAAATCCTTTTCAGTGATGAGAGGGAAGTTACTGAAAGACTAGTGACTACAGTGCTACCTTTTACAAATCCAGATTGAAAGGACCAGAGAGACTGGTGCCTGAGGCACTGGAAATTTAAGAAGATGAGAATGGGGAGAATATATTTACTTCTTGATGCAGAAAGAAATTCATTTTTGGCTCCAGGGGTCATCTCTAGAAGTCAGGCTCCTAAGGGGGACTGTGAGGGAAAATAACCCCCATAAATTTTTAGTTGGAATGGACCCCTGCTACAAAAGACAGATTAACAAGAGAAAAATAAACAAGTGTATTAACATGTAGATATCATATATAAGTGGTGGACACCCAGAGAAGCAGTTCTCAAAGAGGCAGTTTTGAATTCCAGCTTATATAATATCAACAAATAACAGTAAATGTTTAGAGAAGTGAGAAAATAAAGACAAAAAAATAAGAAGTTGAGTCTCTAAGGCAGAAACTTGTGGGGGAAGGCAAATAAATGAAAGGTAAAGGCTAGTTAGTCCCATTTGTTAATGTAGATTTCTCTGCCGCTGTCTTTAGGCTGATGAGGGTCTAAAGCTTTCTTACAGTGGCTAACTTTGTTCTCTCTGGTAGAGTAGGGAGGGGGGCAGGATGCATTTTGTTTTTGTAAATCTCTGCGCTGCTTTTAAGCAAATAGAGGGAGGGCAGAGAGCTTTCCTGCATCTGCTTCTTAATTGCCTTAATCCTGACAAGCCTTCACATTTTGGTTTGACATATTCTGATCTCCCACAACAGTTTCTTCTAACAAAGGGAGCTGTTCAGATATCAAGGGGGATTCTGGCGGACTTCAGGAATTCTTTCACTGAGTGAGCTATGCAAGTCTGGGCCGGATTTGAACTGCTCAGGGCAGGCAAGAGGAGGCTTCCTGCCTCCAGCGGCAACACAGCAACACGCTTCTCTGTCCTTTCACAAACATTGTTCTTCTCTCTCCTAAACAAATCTTCAACAGATATTTTTAAATATTTATTTATTTATTGAGACAAGGTCTCACTCTGTCACCCAGGCTGGAGTGCAGTGGTGCAATCTTGGCTCACTGCAACCTTCGCCTCCAGGGTTCAAGCAATTCTCCCACCTCAGCCTCCTGAGTAGCTGGAATTATAGGCATGCGCCATCACGCCTAGCTAATTTTTTTTTTTTTTTGTATTTTTAGTAGAGACGAGGTTTCATCATGTTGGTGAGGCTGGTTTCGAACTCCTGACCTCAAGTGATCTGCCTGCCTGCACCTACCAAAGTGCTGAGATTACAGGTATGCGCCACCGTGCCCAGCCCTAAAATATTTATTAAAAGTAGACTACGTTGGTCTGCCCCATATGGTTCAGGACCTGCATTCTGATACATCCAGGACATTGAATGACAGCAAAAATCTCCCTAAATCTCCTGTAAAAACAAAATTATGTCATAAGAATTGCTTGTTTTAATAATATAAAGGCTATAGATATTAACAGTGCATAAAATTTTCAAAGGATTTTATTGTAAAGCACCAATGAGAAAGATTTTCTCAACCCTATTTGCTTGTTTTTCTCCCATTAGCCAGCTTTCACTAATAAGAAATCTGAATTCTTCCAGTGCTCTTGGGCCACAATCTTAACGCTCTTCTCAGGCCAGCAGATGCTCTACAGACATTACCGCTCATAGAGTTGTATGTTATGGGCCAATATCTGAGGCTTACTTAGGAATTCCTAGGTTTGAAATGTCAAGCTTTCGATTTTAAAAGAAAGACTTTCTCACAAACCCTTACTATATCACACAAAAAATGTACAGCTGTCTTTGAGTTCCTTTCAACAATCCATTAAACACACACACACACACGCACACACACACACGCACACACCTTATTAAATAGCCACACCGCAAGGATACCATCTTTACCCAAGCAGCTTACATGCTACAGGGACATTTCAATTAATTTATCTCTGCAGTGCTTACTCCCTTGTTGATGGCAGTAAACAAGGTGAACAAGCTGTCGAGTCATCTTTAAAAAATTAACTCCGAGCCTCTTGGGTTTGTTTAAGGCATTTAGGAAAACATCTTCCTTTCATACTGCCCAGCTTCCTCATCTTGTCATCTGGAATCATAAAGAAAGGTGAGAAGACAAGTGTTTAGAGGGAATGATGGGGTGTTGGATGTTAAGCAGGGTTTTCTAACCCCTAATTCTGAATACAATGTAAGTCAAAGGCTATAAACAATGAAAGGCAGCAGGCTGGGGAGAAGTCACTTCCTCCCATTTTAAAAAGCTGGCTGCTGGCTCATCTCTCCTCCAGCTGATGTGCTTTTCCCAAGCCCTTAGTGAATTCTTTTTCAAAAATGCACAGGCCTGCAGCCCTGAGCCTAGATTCATTTAGCGCTAAAAGCTGCAATCTCATTTCTCTATTGAAAAGATCAGTTTTAACGCTCTTTACTATTGAATTCAATGGCAGTGTAACAACAGTCACTGAAATTTTGAAAAGAAGAAAACATCCGTAATCCCATCTCTCCAACACAGCAAGATTCTCATGTTTGTCTCTCTCCTCTGGGATCTGTCTCCCTGAAGTCACCCTTTTAGAAATGTGCAGATCTAGGCATTTGAATCGTTCTTTATTTTACTTACCGTTTTCCCAGTCTCAGACTCTTCCTAGTAGGTTTCCTAGCTCCTCTCTGGGAGCCAGGGAAAGATTTCAGTGTGCCTGGCCCCATTAACACCTGGGATTGGGACACAGTCCCATGGAGGGTGTTGCAGGCTGAAGGACCCCAGCCTGCATTTGGGGTGACCCCAAAAAGACATATCCATGTCTAGAACCTGTGAATATGGTCTTATTTAAGAAGAGTCATTGCAGATGTAATTAAGGACCTTGAAATGAGAACATTCTGGATTAATGGGGCAGACCCTAAATCCAGTGACTAGTGCCCTTTTTACCAGTGGTGAATCCGTATGAATCTGCAGCAATCTCAGTTCTTGCCTCCTCAGAAGAAAGAGTTTGACTGAAGGGTACAAGACAGAAGGAGAGACCAAGGCAAGTTTAGAGCAGGAGTGAAAGTCTATTAAAAAGCTTTAGAGCAGGAACGAAAGGAAGTAAAGTACACTTGGAGGAGGGCCAGGTGGGCAACTTGAGAGATCAAGTGCATGGTTTGACATTTGACTTGGGGTTTATTCCTTGGCATACTTCTGCACGCTTGCATTCCTTCTTCTCGAGTTTTCTGTGCGCATGCGCAGTGGCCTGCCGGCACTTGGGAGGGGCTGCATGCGCAGTGTGGGTACTAAAGCTGTACACATGTTCACTTGAGGCATTCTTCCCTTACCAGTTGAGCATTCCTGTAGGAAGGTCATATACCAATTAAACTCCGCCATTTTGCCTCTTAGTGCGCATGTGTGAGCCCACTCCGTCAACTCTGGTAGATCTTACCAGGAAGCTCCTGATCACCAGTTTCAGGTGTTGCTATCTATTGGGAGACTGCCGTTCCCTGGCGCCAGCTGAAACCAGTTATTTCAGAGAGTTTGGCAACTACCTGACCATCCTCTGACGTGGGGGTGTTCTGCGCTGCTCATGTCTGACTAGCTGCCTACTGTAACACCCTTATAAGAAGCAAAAAAGGCTGAGTACAGTGGCTCATACCTATAATCCCAGGATGTTGGGAGGTCTAGGTGGCAGATCACATGATGCCAGGAGTTCAAGACCAGCCTGGCCAACTTAGTGAAACCCTGCCTCTACTAAAAATACAAAGTTAGCCAGGCATAGTGGTGCATGCCTGTAATCCCAGCTACTTGGGTGAGAATTGCTTTAACCTGGGAGGCAGAGGCTTTAGTGAGCCAAGATCATGCCACTGCAAAGAGGAGAAGGCCATGTGAAGACAGAGGCAGAGATTGGAGTGACGCAGCCACAGAAACTCCTAGAGCCACCAGAAGCTGGAAAAGGCAAAGCAAGATTCTTCCCAGATCCTCCAAGAGGGAACCTGACCCTGCCAGTACCTTGATTTCAGACTTCTGGCTCCAGAACTGCATGAGAATAAATTATTGTTGTTTTAGGCCACCAAGTTTGTCATTATTTGTTACAGCAGCCCTAGCAAACTAATACGGAAGGTAATAGCTTTCATAGTTTCAGGGAAGAGATTTCATAGCTTCTTTCTGAATCTACCCTCCAGGGGAGCCTGTCTTCCTATCTGGCCCATTCTACCCAGGGATCATGGGCACTTGGGGTTTCCTCCCACACCTACAGCTCCCTGGTGTCTTGACAGGTGGCACTGTCTATACTCCCAGCCACCTGAGTCTGACCCACTTCTAGGGATTCTGCTAGTCTTCTTCCAGAGCTAAATCCCTGTTTTGGAGACCTTGACCACACACAGTAATTGTTTCCATGTTAATTGCCCTTAGGCCTGAACAGACAAAGTCTCACCCCCAAGTTGCACACTTATCTATTTCCCACGGACCAGACACTCATCACTGCTTCTGTGCTATTGACTTGTGCCTGAATTCAAGATAAGACCTGCCTTTTGGAGTATGTGCCACCTGTGTTGGTGATGTTGTAGAAGACAGGGAAGTGGAAGGTGCTGCACCTGTCCTGCACATGCTGTATGTATCTGACACTCTCTGGGGGTCTTTCTTTCCCCTGTTGCTATAGATAATGTCTGTCTGAACCTTGGCTATTTAGGTAAACTTACACAAACTCTTATCTCCTATTTCATGACTTAATTCTTCATTTAGAAATTTTTTTAAAGTCCTGTTTATTATTGGGTGTCACTTGTGTGTGGACTTTCCCCCTTTCATCTATTAGAGTTTAAGATGTTTTCCTTCTAAATTTGAACAAGCTGCTTAATATCTGACCTGAGTGTCCTCAGTGCAGCATGACAGTTAACTTTAGGTGTCAAGTTAACTGGGCTGAGGGATGCCCAGATAGCTGGCAAAACACGATGTCTGGGTGTGTCTGTGACGGGCTGTCTGGAAGAGATTAGCATTGGAATCAGTGGACTGAGTGAAGAAGACCCACCCCCCACAGAGTGGGTGGGTATCACCCAATCCATTGAAGAACTGAATAGAACAAAAAAGATAGAGGAAGAGCTAATTTGCTCTCTCAGCTTGAACTGGAATTTTCATTTCCTCTTGCTCTTAGACATCAGCACTCCTGGTTCTGAGGCCTTCAGACACAGACCTGGACTTACACCATCAGCTCTCCTAGTTCCCAGGCATTTGGGTATGAACTAGAGCTACACCACTGGCTTTCCTGGGCCTTAGGTTTGCAGAAAGGGAACTTCCCAGCCTGTACCAGTACATTATGGTTCAGTACCTCTGGCGCGCACTGACTAACACAAGAAGGCCTCCCTGCCCAGAGAAGGTTCAAGGACCTTGCCTCAAGGTACCAGCATCTCCACCCCTGAGATCGGGTCGTGGCCTTGTGCTTTTCTCTGCAGCCTGCTCCATTCCATATCTTGCAGTGCCAGTCAGACTTTGCCTTTCCACTGGCTCCCACCAGGAATGCAACAATAACAAACTCATGAGGATGCTGGTAACTTTACCAAAGACTTCAGAGGCACCACTATGGTTCTCTGCTCTTGGCCCACCTGTACCTCCTGCCATCACCCACATGATCGTCCTGTGGCCCCCTGGCATGCAGACAGAACACCATGCCAAGTGCCGGCTCTGCAGATCCCCTGAGAAAAGCTCCATCTAGCTGGTGTACTTTCCTCTGCACTTTGGTGCTCTAGGGAGTAATATTTTCTCCATCTTATTCCATATTTATTGAAGAGATGAACTCTTTCAAACTGATTAAACTCTAATCCTTGAGCAAAATCACATTCACCATTGGAAGAAGCAAATACAAATCCAGGTAGCAGTTACCTGCAGAGCCAGGATGTCCTAGTGTAGGGTAGGTGAACTGTGTGCGTGTGCATGTGTGTGCAGTGTGTGCGTGTGCGTGTGCGTGTGGGGGGGGGAGGGATCCAAAGAGTGGAGGTAAAAAGGAATGCATATGAGCCTTGTCCCAATCCCAAAATAATCTCTTGAAAACATGCAGCCCACACCAGCACATTGTAGTTATTCAAATGTCATCAAAATATGGTTTCATTCATATTTCAACGAAAGCAAACCCTCACTGAGTTGTTAGGTGAGTTCAACAGCTCATTGCTTGTGCTTCTATTGTGGCATTTATTTCATTATAATTTGTTTATGGCTTGGCTTTTAAATATTTATTTCATCCCTGGACTCTTAAGTTCGTTGTATCTATGCCGGGTTGAATAGCATCCCCCAACATTTATGTCCATCTGAACAGGTGCAGACTTAATCAAGGTAAGATGAGTGGGCCCGAAATCCAATGGCCGGCGTCCTTGTAAGAAGAGAGAGATTTGGAGACACAGAGAACACACAAACACAGAAAACACACAGGGAGGAAGAGCCATGTGAAGAGGAGATGGGAAGGAAGCCGTATGAAGACAGAGGCAGAGGCTGGAGTGATGCAGCTGCAAGGAAAAGAACACCCGGGGTGCCAGCAACCACCACGAGCTGGGAGAAGCAACGAAGGTTTCCTCTCGACAGTCTTCAGGGGGCTATGGTCCCACTCACACCTTGATTTTGGACTTTTAGCCTCCAGAACTGTGAGGGAAACATATTTCTGTTGTTTTAAGCCAGACAGTTTGTGGTCATTTGTCATCTAGGCAGCTGTAGGGAATTCATACAATATCTATTCCGGTATCGCTCACAACGCAGAGTTCAGTACTTTGCTTAATGTGGGCCCTGTACAGCATCTAGAGGAAAAAAAAAGCATAAACTTTGGGCAAGGACATAGCAAATGGGCTAGGAGGATCGTGACAGTGGCTTCTATTTGTTGAGTCCCGTCTTGCGCCAATCCTTATGACTCAGCTTGGACAGGATGCCTCCTGCTTCACAAGGCAGGAAGCTGAATCTAAATGATGGCCACCTGCCAAGGGTACCAGGCAGTGGAGATCAGACTTTAGGCCTGTGTCTGGCTGACACCTAAATCTGCAATCTTTCTTTCAAAAGACGCTCACATCTCATGAGGCATTTTGTTCCATCAACCTGAGGTTGTTGAGATCACACTTCTGAGAAAATGAAGTGTCTGCAGAATCCATAGGAAAAGAGAAGAAACTGGCATTTGCCCAAGAGAGTGATATCCCCTGATACTAGAACACTTGTAAGGGAGACTGAAGTATCTATCAGTCTCTTTAGGAAGACTTTTTGCCTCTGAAACCACCTCTGATCCCCTGGATGCCACTAATGGAGTAACTTCTAGCTCACTCCTTTGACAACTGAAAGAGACACATCTAAGAATTTTCAAAACAGAAGACTCTACAAGGTTTCTTTACAGACATTGAAAGCCAGTAGACATATGAATAACCTTGTTATAACTTGTCCACATCTGACGATATCAAGAGACTGCCACTGGAAACAGCCACAGCACTGGTCGAGGTGCAATAATGACAAGGCTCTGCAAAGGAAATCAGTCACCAAAGGAGAGGGGAGGTGACGGTAGATGATTAGGAAGTAAAAATTTTAAATTACAAGAAGAGTGGAAGTATCATAAAAGTGTTATTAATCAAAAGGATGGATTTCTGCTTTATAGCTGAAATCTAACACTCACTGTGTATACACTTTTTATTGTAAAAAGTGACACAAGGCTAAATCATAGTAATGTGAATCAATAACTAATTAGCATTTATAAATGCAGCTACTGGGAAACATATTTCAATTTCATAGCAAGGAAGCAAAGGAATCGATTAACAAAGCCAAAAGTGAAGCAAGCGTATGTTTGGCCAGGCTACACATAGAACTGCAATCTAAGTCAAAGTTGTGCTCCTGAGCTGTACAAGCACAACCTGATGCCACTAGCTCAAGCCAAACCAATAATCAGACCCAAAGAGAAAGGACATGCATGAGGTGCTCAGCTTCCCCCCAAAGTCACTGGGGAAATAGATCATCTTCTCTGGATATTTTTTTCTAGGATGGCCTAATGGAGATGAATAGAGAAAAAGAAATAGGCAAAGAAGGGGAAACAAGTATATTAAACAAGAATTGCTGCACATGTGGTGCTTTGAAAGGTGCAGGAGTGCATGGTCTGGGGTAGTTGTAAATTACGTCATTTCAAGAAGACAGATGGCTTCAAATTTAACACTTTCCTTCCTTCAGATTTGGCATGTGTTAGGAAGAAGATTGAAATGAAGTCATTAAAATGAGCAAACAATTCAGTTTGCCATTGTATGTGTTGGTTTTCTGACATGATTTTGTCACACCTCAACACAGCTGTCGCTAAGTGCTGACATGACTGGGTTCCATCTCCGTTAGATACCGCAGCCTCCTTATTCCCCAAGGCCCACCACGGAAATGAAATGGTTATCTGAGGAAAGAGCCAGGCATTGGGGGGAAAAGGAAAAGAAAAACGGGAAGAGTTCCAACACACACAAAAGGGTAAAAGGGATGATTGAGAAGAAAAAGCAGCAGTGAAAAAGTAGCATGTGAAGGGGAAAGTAGGGTATTGCATCCTGTATTTTAGACCCTGCAACTCAGCCTGGCAAGCCTTGAGCATGACTAGAACAAAGAAAACGTCTTTTCCATACCTCCTGGCATATCCACTTGCTACCATTGCCTCCTTCGAGACAGGCCGCTTTATACTCACTTTTGATTAAGTCATAGATTCATTCCAGCAAAGCGCTAAAACATCTCTCACCTGCTATGGTGCTAATGTACATAAAATTCACATTACAGGCAGTCTCCATTATTGGGGTCTTCTATAGAGAGGACCCTTGCCTTTGCAGGCCCTCTACCATGTTAGTTCTCCAATTTGACTGGTGCCACCATGTCTTACCTCACTAGATCCTGGGTTTTGTTTTTTTGTTGTTGTTTTTTCCATTCCTAGACCTTGGATTTTAGCTTGTCTTTGAGAGACTGCACATTTAGTTACCTCTAAGTTAAAAATGGTCATGGATGTTCTATATTCACTTTCAAAGCTTTTTTTTAACCCCACTTCCTATCCACTTTGATTTCTTTTTCAGACATTCTTTGACTCCCAAGTTGGGTTCCATAGCCTCCTGTCTGCTCCCACAGCACGCTGTGTATGTCCATATCCTGGGACTGACCACATACACCCTTGCAAGGCTGGCTCCCAGCCTTGAATGGAAGAATGGAACTGGAATGGAAACTCCTCAAGGGCAGGGTGAGTGCAAGAGCATCCACAGTGCCTGGCACAGTGCCTAGCACATAGCTGATAAGAAATGATACAGAACAAATGAATGAATGTCATTCACCTTTGGAAATGACAGATTTGAAACTGTCCCTATAAACTTTATAAAATTAATCAGGGAAACAAGGAGGGGGAAAAACAAAAATAAACCAAGCTTCCAGAACATTTCAGCATCCATCACTAGGTCGGTTTTCTCTCGACCCCTTCCTCATAGTTGTTTGCCTATTTTCTTAGACTCTTGTAGACTATGAGATTATAGTTCCCTTTAACTGCTCCATAGACAACAGCTTGAATGTCAAGAAATGTTAAATTTTCCCTATGAGTTATTCTTTCAGGTCCTGCACATCAGCAAAACTACTGATGCCAGCTGGTCTGAAGAGAACCCCATGAGAAACTCCTTCACCAAGGAATGCAGTTTCCACATACCAGTGATTTCATCCCTCTTACCCAATCCTGTCAATGACCCCAATTTTCTAACCCCTCACTCTCCCTTATCCACTTAAAAATCCAAGCCCAGAACTCCTCGGGGGAGATGAATCAAGAGTTTCCTTCCATCCCCTTACTTGGTGCCCTGGGATAATTAAACTCTTTCTCTGCTGCAAATCCTGCTATCTCAGTGTACCTGGACTGTTACTGTGCGGTGGGCACATGAACCTGGTAGTCCTGTAACAGAGTCATATTATGAGAGCCAGGGTAGCTAATGAGGCACTCAACATAATAAGACAGTGCTAATGGAGAGTAGAGAAACTCTCTGATTGCTTATCAAAATTAATTTTTCCCTAAACCAAGGCTCAGCAGTTGGGACATAGAACTCAGAAGTCATATTTTGTACCAGTTGACCTCAGATGTACTGATGGTTTTTAAATAGTAGGCCTATTTTGGCTAACTATTGAGTTTCACCATTGTGAAATGGTGAAACTCTGCTGTTTGAAATTTACAATTTCTTCTTTGTAACATCTGGTCTTTCTTCTCCTTCTATCCTGTCACAGCCATCTAGAAACATGTATCCATAAATGAAAAGTGCCTTAGACTGTGCTGTACAGTGCCTTCCCAAGCTTCTCATTTTCTTATACCTCTCCCACACAAGTAGCCAACCTGGGTCAGACAGCTTTCCTGTATAAATGTCCATGAGAACAAGAGTCCAGGACTCGTTAATTATTCCTTACCACGGCCAGGTATAAAATGTTGAGACATTCCTCCAGGTCAAACAGTTACTCTTTAAGACATTACAAACTTATACAAAGGACCATATTTTTCTCACAATATCAGCATAATATAAACGTTGCGTTTTTGAGTGAAGAAGCCTCCATTTTCTATGTGAATATATCATTGCATACAAATTCCTTGCAAATTATTTTTCAAATTCCATGGATCATTTATTTAATTGAATCTGCTTCTAGTTTTTAATTAAATCTGCATTTCTCCCAGTAACCTTTGGGAAGAGAAGCCACATTACCATATTGAAAAGAATAGGATCACAGAGCAAAAGAGACAAGAAGAAGTACAAAACCACGAGGCAGGTTTTCATATAAATTTATTTTTGTAGCAAAAAAATTAACATTCAAAGGCAATGTTTTTATTGTACAGTATAAAATAACATTTACTAAATTAAAATTGGATTTTTTTTTTTGCTGATAAACCACTAATAACTTTTCTATTCTGAAAAAAACAAAAAATTTACAATTTGCAGCACTTGTAGAAAAACACCTGTTCAACAATTATATAAATACTCTTGACAGATTTCAGTGGCCCATTATGTATCCTCTTTGGCAATGTCAGCTTTCTGAAGTCAATTAGTTTCTAAATTTGAAAGGCACCTGGTGGCCGACATCCTGCTTATTATTCAAGGCATCCATTTTAATTTTTTTGCACGGGCTTGACAAGTCTGAAAAATCTATTCAGTTAGAATGAAGAAATACACTGCATTTGATATTAGGGAACAACATTTTTTTCCCTCCTCCTTAGCTGCAAGTTTTCCCCAGGGGATTTACAAAGTGCACCAGTTAAATATGTCTGTACATTTAAAACATTAAATATGTCAACAGCAAGACATTTTTAAATATTTTGAATCAAATACTATAGCACAAATATAATTTACAATACTTGGCACAGAAAACATTACATCTGAAATATAACTTTAGATATTATATAAAAATACATATATTTTCTCTCCTCATTAGAAAAAGTATTTTTTGCAGGTTCCAGCATGATGTAACAATTCAAAAGAATTTACCCCTTCAGATGATCCTTCAGTTGCACTAGATGATACCCTCTCCACTTTGGCTGCATAGGGGCACATAAGCAGGGACTATTCCCTCCCATAGCCCACATGCAGTTTTTCATAAGGTCAACCCATAATTGCTCCAATCTGGTTTAATTCTAGGAATTCATTACAAAATTTAAAAACCATTGTGTAACACACCATGAGTCCAACCTCTCCCACTGGCTGTAAATATGCGTGTTCTCTATAGGGTCAAGAGCTCAGATACTGAGTTTTGTACCACTGGGGCCATGCCTCTTAGTAGTCTCACACGCCTATCTACATCCTTCTTGGCTTGTTTTAAAAAAGTTTCCAAACATCCAGGAAATACGTAACACTCCACAAAATGGGGCTCAATCTATATCTCGAACTTTAAAAGCCCCAAAGTACGTTGCATCCTGATCCGGATCCAGTAGGGAGGGGTTGGAGACCTCGACGCTGATCTCCTCACCAGACCGTAGCTTAAAAAATCCTCCAACGTTTATGGAATAAAAATGGTATTCAGAATTCCCTGACCAATATTTGGTGCTTCCTCCTTTCATCAGGGTCTGAGAACGTGGGATTTTGACACTGGTTTTAGTGACGTACACCATTAGCTGAAGATACTCTGTAGCTAAGTCTCCTGAAGTTTCATGATGTCGAAAGCAAATGTTGGCATACAGGTAATAAAAGCCATCCTGATTAACTATTAGTTTTCCGTTGTTAAAAGTCATGTTGGAGATCTTGGCCCAACCCCGATCATGGTACCAAGAAGGCAGACTCACTTTGTGTGAACCTGTGGAGAAAAGATTTAAAAATCACTCCTTAAATGAGAAGGACATCTTCGCAATTCTATGAGGTTAGGGAGAAAAATAGCATAGCAGTCATTATTCCAATGGGAGAATAACTTCTTGGGATTTCTTTTCTAGAAGGGGAGAATACATTCAGATTAGGCACAGTAGAGGGTAAGAAGACAAAAACTCATATTTCCTGCCCTCAAGGAGCCTACAGTGCCCCGGGGTAAGTACGATATGTGTTCAGATCAGAAGTAAGTCATCAGTACCAATAGGCAAGGTTCAGTAACTCCTATGGGAGTTCAAAGCAGGGAGAGACAGACAAGAACTTTCCACGCCTTTGTGGAGTTGCTGCTAAGCCTGAGAACTTAGGAGAAATGGGATTCAGCCACACAGACTGGAGCAGAAAGGTCATTCCAGGTTGAAGGAAGAGATTAGCCAAAGGCAACCAAGGCAGGAAAGCAAGAAACTCAGATAGGAAGACAATTTCCACGTGTCACAAGTCTCAACCTTCTCTTTTAATTCATGAAGAGGGAAAGTAGAAGGGGATGAAAAACTGGGTCATAGTAACTTTGGCTGAAAGGTTAAACATCTAAAGTCTATTCTCATCATCTATTTTCTTCACCTCCAGTAGCCCAAATGTCTCCCTCCTCGGCTTACACAACTGAAAAGCTATCCCCAGAGAAGCTCAAAAAGAACATATTCTTGACGTCGCACTCTTTAGCTTAACAACTTCACACAATCCTTTCTGACCAAAGGTCTGTAAAGCTTCTCCTGATGGACCAGAATTCTTGTTTAGCCCCTACTCACACCTGAAGTGAGGTGACACCTGGTCCTCTTGCTACAGCTTCTGAGCAGTAGAAGTTCCGAAAGTAGCTTCTAAACCAGCAGCATGTCCAGTGCTTTTTGTATTTCGGGTCCTTGGTGTATTTTCCTGGGTCATTAAAAATTGGCAATACGTCTATGATAAACCCAATTAATCAAACATTTTATCTATGTGGACACTATTATTCGACTGGAAAAGCTGGTAATTAATGGTGGGAAAGTTGTAATCCTGTGGAAAGTCAAAAATACATTTTTCCTCCAGAGGAGTTTGTAAATACTTATGCTAAACTAAGGTCGTCATCAGTTTGAAATCAGGAAAACAAAACAGAGCTGAGTCTCAGACTGGAGCTGAGAGAGTTTCTGCAGCCACAAGAAGTTCATTGCTGCCTCTCGCACCCACCCACAACCTAGGTCAGGCGCTGAGATACTGAGGGAGAGAATGAGCCCAGAGACAAAAGACGGCAGTGGATTCCCGAAATCTATCAAAACTAACATCTCTCTGGTCAGAGTGAATCCTTATGAGAGCCTCACAGAGAAAGAAACACACACTAGTTACCTTCCCAGCCTAGCCTGGGTTTGAGGGGCCTTGAACATCTACATCTTTATCCAGAGGCCCACAAGATGGAGAATGTTCTATTTTATCTAAAGCCTGGGATATGGTTTGGGAGCCTCAAAACTAGGCTGCAGGAATCAAACAGGCAGTTCTTCCAAGCACTTGGGAGAAAAACTGCAGCAAGGGCCATCCGACGGTGGGGGCAGCCCACCATGAGAAGACCAAGAATCCAATGGTTCCAATCCCTCTGTCCAGAAACAGGATATTTCCTGAACGCCACAACCTGTCTGCAGCAGGGTCATCACAGGCCCTCTTGTCTCCTGGGATCACCACGATAAACACCCTTCTTTTTCATTGGAGGTCTTATTTCAGGTCATCCCAGATTAAAGCATCCCAGATATAAATACCATCCTACGGTTCCAAGCGAGTCAACATGACCATCACACCCTCATGAACACTAGTAAAGCAATTCTTCTAATCCATTGACAAAACCCATGACATTCAAGATGTTTCCCATCTCAAGTTACTCCATGTTACCCTCATCCTTATTCTTGTAGTCAATCTGTTGTTCAAGCAATGATTTTTCTTATAGTTAGCTCTTAATGGAACGGAAGTCTACCCTCTCAATGGGATGGATCAGCTGGCGGAAGAGCAAGATATGGCCTGGGAAGGCAAGGAAAGAATATGAAATAAAGAGGCAGGAGAAGATAAGAACCTTGACTGATGACCACTTCCACTGTTAGGTAAGCCAAGTGGAAGAAGTGCCCTTATTTCCGACTAAACATCGCTCTATTTTTATGGATTGATTACTCATACATTTACTGGTTCATGCTTCTGATCAGTCACACAATATCAGTGTGGTGCTTTGTAGGGACAGTCACTCCACTTGTAATTAAGAATTACAACAACGAACTAGACCTGAACGACACTTACCACTAATAGTAGAGAAAACAGAAAATGGGCATAGAAAATATGCATTTTCACTTCTGCATGTTGCATAGCACATGGCTGACATTCAGTTACAAGCAACTGCCAAGTGAAAGCTACAGAAATTCAAGGCAAGCAGGAGAGTTCAGCTGAGGGAGGGGACAGAGAATCCAGAGGACAGCGGGGCCTTGGGTCAGACTTGGATGGGCTGAGAAAAGGGAGGATATTGTCGGTGAGGGAAGCTGAGCAAAGAATGGAATGTGCCTGGCACGTATGGATGAAAAGGAGGAAAGCCAGCCACTGTGAACAGAAGACTCAGAAACAGACAATACCAGGAAAAAAAATGAGAGAAATAAGCAGTGATCACATGGTAGCCTCACATGGAAACCTGGATTTTCATCACTGAGGCATACTGACAACCTCTGACTCCAGCCTCCCAGCTTCGCCGGCCTCCCCTGCCCTGAACGTCAGTCCCCGCTGCTAAGTGCTACAGGAGAGGTCTCTGCAAATATTTAGCCTGGGTATCCTCCTAAAGAAAGCCATGTATTCTGACCTCACAAAATACTTCCCAACACATTTCGTCTGAGACGTTTTGAAAATGCAAACTGTGGCAGTCCATATAAGGCAGATTCTGATTTTACACGTGTAAATAAGTATAAAACAAAGCCCCAAAATAAGCATGCAAAATTAAAGCCACTTCCTCTGAAACCTCCAGTGCTGGCCAAAGCTGGGTAATAAACAGACTCAAGGAGCCGTGGGCCCAGCCAGAGCCACCAATTCTATTTTCTTAAATAGAAGTATACACTAATTCATTTCACTCAGTCACAAACTCAATAACTGTCAGAAAAAAACCAGGAATTTTGCCTTGTGTTTTTGGCAGTGATTTGATGTTAGGTGCCTGCAGAGAGAGTTTTTTAACTAAAACATGCTCGCTATTGCCAAACAGACTTTGGCACACAGTATAATGCAATATTTATCATATGCCATTTAAAGTGAACTGAAAAGATAAGTGTAGGGTACATTAATAGCACACATAGCTGATGCATTCGTATTAATTTGATTGCCTTTGCTAACATGCAAAATAGTTTTCCACTCAGAGAAGTTAATACAGATGCATCCATATTTATTTGATTGCCTTTGCTAACATGCAAAACAGTTTTCCACTAGGAGAAAATTAGTGTAGCTCCGCCATCAGACATGCACAGACACAAAGAGAGAAAAACTATTTATGAACCAAGTATCTGGGACAGAAGAGGTCGTTTGGAAAATCCCGTAAAAGCCAAAGAGTTGGTTTCTCCCTTTCTCTGTCTTCAGTCAGGAAAAATCCCTCTCTTGTCCATGCCATAATAAAGTTTTCCAAATAATTTAGTAAAACTTGAATTTTCTTTCTTTAACTCCAAGAAAAACTTGCCTTAAATTATTTGTAGGAAAAAAAGTGGAATATGTATAATTATTTAATTCAACT
This sequence comes from Cacajao melanocephalus, assembly GCA_963573385.1. Classification (NCBI taxonomy): domain Eukaryota; kingdom Metazoa; phylum Chordata; class Mammalia; order Primates; family Pitheciidae; genus Cacajao; species Cacajao melanocephalus. The sequence goes on along the minus strand of CAUYLG010050816.1, from coordinate 49,504 downwards.
CAAAAATAACTAATCACTCTCACAAGTGCTTACTCTGGCCATTCTTCCACACAAGAATGTTAGTACTCTACCTCATTTAATCTTCATAGCTACCCCTTGAGGCAGATGCTATCATCATCCCCATTTTGGACGTGATGAAGCTGAGGCATACGTGATTCCATTGTACAAGGTCAAAGAGCCAGTACAATGGAGTCTGAAACCCAGGCAGTCAGATTTTAGCACCCTTGTTATTAGATATTACATGAATCTACTCACAGGAAAAGAGAAACATAAGGGCTTTGAATTCTTTCCCTCTGGCCAAGCCAACTGACCACAAGTACCCTGTGGCCTGCTAATGTGATAATAGAGAGCACAGAAAGCAAGGTCTTAGTAATCAACGGGACTGGAATTCAACTTCTAATCCTACCATCATCGTGACCGGGAACAAATGACAACCTATGTATCCTTCAGTTTCCCTGTCTGCCAAATCCACAGTGATAATCCCCACCTTGCAAGATTGCAGTAAGGATGAGAGATAATGAGCAAGGGGAAAACGCCTGATTGACAGGTGGAAGAGTTCATCGGGTAGTCACAGACTCAGCCACCTCCTGCAGAGTGCCAGGGAGGACACTTGAAGATCCCGCTTTAAGATCTTCAAGTGTTCCATTAGTGGCATAACAAGAATGTTCAACTGTCACTCTGTCATAACGTTCTTTGCCATCTTTTTGATAGCTATCCAGCCCAAGGCGAAGTAACCAGTGGGGGTTGTATCACGGAATAACTGGTGCACTAGGGTAGCCGTAGGCAGGGAGCTCCTGGTGTCTTCATTTTCAAGATAATCAGGTCTCTAGTCCATTGAACTAAACCTTTATTCAGAGAAAATGATAAGCCCCTGGAGAAAGCGGAGGAGATCTCATTCTCTAGAGGGTTACTGTCTCTTAAGGGTCTTAAGGTCCTTCTTGGACCTCTGCAGGAAATGACTGGGGTATGTGACTACCTGATGAATTCAGTCATCTCTGAGGTCAGCAGCAGGGCTGTGTGAACTTGAGCTTGGGTAAGTACAGATGAGTATAACAAAGGATTGTCCTTCCTGGTTACAGGCTCTCAGCTGACAGTCATTTAAAATAAGCATCCATTCTGATGATCTGAAAATGAATAGACTGATGATGTCCATTCTGACATTTTTGAGAATCACGGTTTCCAGGATGTGAATCATCAGCTGAGGATACATGCTCTTTCTTTTAGCTTTGAAGTAAGGGCTCTCAGAAATTTAGTGACAGGCTAAAAATAGGTTTCAGTATTGAAATGGGCTGATAAATGACTCTTAAAATATTTTCAAGCTGGATACAAATGGTGCTTACCAGATGGGATGCTGGTGGCATTAATAGTGAGATGAGCAAAAGGCTGAGCTTCAAGCTTGCTCCTCTTGGCCATATCTAACCATGAACCGTCCACCATCGCTGGAGAAGAGAGAAGCCGTATTGTTATAACCAACGGAGTAGTGACCCTGTGGGATTTCCTACATACATATGGATCCATGCTTACCTTTCTCTGCTCTGATGTACTGTGATCCAACGATATGCTGTAATTCCTGAAATAAAAAGGAAAAATAATTTTATTTATAAAATCATTCTTTCTGTATGGCAGTAAGAATTCAGGGCTGTTACATATGCAATAAATTAACCCTCTTTTCCTTCCAAAGGTGCCATAATAGCATTGGCAGTGAAATTCCTAGATGCTCTAGATGGCTATCGAGGGAAGTTCACCCCAAAGAATTGGTGTTGATGTGTTTGAGACCATACCCAACATCAAACAAAATACTTTAGACAATAAGAGGAAATAAAAGATGGTGTAAATTATAAACTGTAGCATAATTGAAAATAATTAAAAATCTGTAGCAGGTACACAAATGGAGATGAAGTTAACTAGGAAAATAACAATTACACAGAATATATGACCCTCTTAAATATTCTGGAAGGCTCTTTTTATGTCTATTTCATTAGTGAATTTCTGTTATAATACTAAAGCTCAGCCCACAGGAAAGAGAATGATGCTTAGCTCCCAGTGGTTAATTTTTTACTTTAAAGTTACAGTGTACTTAAAGCACTATATGACAGTCTAAGAGCCTTTAGAGTACCAATAATTAATTTAAAATACTGCCACAAATAGAGGGTTAGAAGCACAAGCCAGAAAAAGAAAAAATCATAAAGAGCGTAGGTAATTGCATATCTCAATTTGAGCCCTGAGAATGAAGGGTTTAATAGGTAACCACATGCCCACCTGGATCCAGACATTAGCTGACATTAAAATGTCACATCTTAGGGCAAGAGTAAGGTGGAGGGGATGAAAGCTCAGGTGTCACCTTGGTTCAAGTCCTTGCATAAACAGAAGATATTAACAGCACGTCATCATAGGGTACTTGTGAAGACTAAATGAGATAACGTGAGTAGGGACTTAGCAGAGTGCCCAGTACATTTAGACGTCTATTATATACTCATAATCCCAGCACCTTGGGAGGCTCAGGTGGGTGGATCACTTGAGGTCAGGAGTGTGAGACCAGCCAGGCCAACACAGTGAAACCCCGTCTCTACTAAAAATGCAAAAATTAGCCAGGTGTGGTGGTGGGTGCCTATAATACCAGCTACCCAGGAGGCTGAGGCAGGAGAGTTGCTTGAACCCTGAGGTGTGGGGGGAGGCTGCAGTGAGCCGAGATAATACAACTGCACTCCAGCCTCAGTGACAGAATGAGACTCCAACTAAAAAAAAAAAAAAAAAAAAAAAAAGATATCTATTATAAGGTTACTGAAAAAAACCACTCTGGAGAGATCACCAATTTTCCTTGTTACTGGAATAACTTATTCATGCTAACCATTCTCCCCATGATGTTTAAAAGGTAGGCCATGCAGCTTAAGTTCTTTAAGTGTCTAGAGAGGAGGGCTTTCGGACAGACAGACACACAGACAGATAGGCAGACAGAGGCAATATCAACTGTTATTCGCTGGAATGATTCTGGAGATAAGATAATATTGATTCTTCTTTCTCCTTCCAAACTTCCGAGAGAGAGAGAGAGTCTCCATTGTTTTTGATGACCATTGGAGACAGCACAGAACTGTCTTCAGTGACCTGTTCTGAAGTTCTAAAGTCACAGTGTGGCTGACTATTAGAAAGAAATCCTAGGACTCACTTAGAACCACTTTCTGCTGTTGCCTAGACCCTGGGTGCTGCAGTGCAGAGCTCTGGGAGTGCCATTTGCGGGGAGGGTATTTAGGCACATGGTGGCCCCTTTTGGGTTGAGTGGCCCTGACCACGCCTCGTTTTCTTCCCCACGCATGCTGACCTCCAGTCTTCCAAGTTTTTCTCAAGACCTCCGGATGCTCAGTGGTGCCCAATTTCTGGAATTTCCTGGTTTTGTCTCCTTTGCCTTCACAACAGATTTAAAGGTACACCATGTATCTTTTTTTTTTTCTTTCTGCAGGTTTTTACCTTCTCCCTTAAGGCTGTAGTAAAATGTCATTATTAAGCAGCTCATGGTGCTCTACAACCTGCTGCACACGTGAGTAGTGCCGTCTTTCTCACATCAGCAGTTTCCCAGCCATAGGGCCCCCTCTCCTTAAAAAGCTGCCGCTTGTTCAGTTGGCTTCCAGGCATTTTTCTTGCTGCAGCAGGTGCAAGTGCTGTGGAAGTGTGTGGAGGGGTCTCACACGGATCAGGACATGCCTTGATAGCAGTTTCTTCTTCCTATCCGGTTCTTGTCAGGCAGGTGGACGGGTGGCCTTCGGGAATAGACCTCCCTCTGCTCCTCTCTTCTTCACTTTGGTGCCAGCAAAGGTGGAAACACAGTGTATCTCTATACATTGTGTATATCTTCATATGGTTATATATACACAATATATCTTTACTTGATCACTGACTCTTAAAGATTGGAACAGGAGCCTTGGTGACAGAGTAGTTCTGAGATTTAATGCTATCCCTCATTTTCCCTCTAGCTCTGATCTGCCTCTCCATCAGAGGAGAGAAGGGGAAGAAGAGAAGGAAGCAGAACCAAGTCTGGCATATACCTACAAATGCCAGTTTTGTGATTTCCTATACAAGCACACCTATGATCAAGAAAGCCAGGCCAGGCACGATGGCTTATGCCTGTAATCCTAGTACTTTGAGAGGTCGAAGTGGGAGGATTGCTTGAGCCTAGGAGTTTGAGACCAGCCTAGGCAACACAGGGAGACCCCCCTCTGTACAAAAATAAATTTTTTAAAATTGCTGGGTGTAGCGGCATGCACCTGTTGTCCTAGCTCCTCAGAAGGCTGAGGCAGGAGGATTGCCTGAGCCTAGGAGGTAGAGGCTGCAGTGAGCTATGATGTGCCACTGCACTCTAGCCTGGGTGACAGACTGAAAACCAGTTTAAAAACAAGCAAACAAACGAACAAACAAAAAAAACAAGAAAAGTGCCTTTGTCCTAGGTCCGTGGTCCTCAAACTTGAGCATGTATGCATTGCACCACCACCTCCTGGAGGGCATGTTAAAACAGACTGCTGGCACCAGCCCCAGAGTTTCTGATCCAGTAGATTTGGGGTGGGGCCTGAGAATTTGCATTCAGAGAGCTGGTGCTGCTGGCCTGGGGCCTCATCTGAGAATGACAATTCCTTTTATATCCTAAAAGATTCACAGATGCGGAAACTGGAGATTTTCTGGAAGCTTGAGACCTAGGCCAAAGAAGCAGCAGACTCAAGCCATTGATTCAAGGGACAGGGAACGTTTGTCCTCTTCTACCTGGGAATGAACTTTTCTTTCCCTTTTAATCAGAAACTTCTAGGTTGCTACAGACCCATTTTGTTTCAAGAAAATTCAATAACCAGCAGTGCCTCTCAGATGCACTTTCAATATCTGCTTAAAAAAAAAAAAGAACAAAAGGCCTCATGACCCAGGAGAAATTATAACTCTAGCTAGAGACCCATGAGGTCATTCTGCTCTCATTTTACATCTTTTGGGTGTCGAAGGATTGCAATTCCACTAAGAAATTTTATAGATAAGTTTTATAGACAGGATGTGTCTATAACCTCAAGGTACAAAGAAAGTATTCCCAATATCTGTATCTGCACCCCAGCTTTTTGAGCCATAAAACCATTGTTACTTATGTGCACAGACATTGATCATAAAAATGACATTCTTCGGAGACTACACTTTCAGGGTGTCTTCCAGCCTTGAGATTGTAACTGAAGTTTTGTATTCAGTACTTGATGCATTCCAGCGGGGAAGCTGGCTGTGCTGCAGAACCACCTAGGCAGTTTAGAAGATACCCACACCCTAACCCCAACCTCAGCCAGGATAACAAACCCAATTAGTCTGATAGTGACTTGGCAGTTTTTTAAAGATACTCCCAGGTGATACTAATATGTAGCAGGTATTGAGAAACATTGTTACGAATTAAGTGTTCTCATGAATAGTTGTTTGGCGATATCTCAATTTAGTCAAGGGTTTACTATAGTCTCACGACTTGCATATATATTCCACATGTTGAAAATTTAATAACCTCTTACATTTGTAGACAACAAAGTATTTTCCTTGTTACCATATTTGATTTTATTAGAATCAGAGGCTGGAAAACTATCATTACTACTGACCTCATTTTTCAGACTAAGGAACGGAGGCAGAGAGAGAGAGAATAAGGCTTCACCTAATAAAGCTAAGACTTGAACTTTGACCTCTGTATCTATACACCCATATCCCTTCACAGGGCATCATCATAAAATACGCTCCTGGAATTTGGGACAAAAATACCAAATGAGCATCCATGTCTAGCTCCCCAGGAGGATCTGTGATCTGCCTTCTCAGGACACAGCATATTGATCATCTGTTACATGCAAAGGGCAATCCTTAGTGTGATTCCCTCCCTCAAGTAGTAATTCTGAAAAGGGGGCTTACCTTGGCAGGCATCTGGCTGCTGGGGATCTGGGGATCTGATAAAAAGGGGCTGGACATCAAAAAATACGATCTCAGAATTCCCAGGGGCTTCAGAAAACAACTGGCTCAGAAGTGGCCAAGCCATGTTTATGGCTGGGCTGATGAACCCCCAAAACTGAGACCTGCAGGACATATGGATAAGGGACACTGCATCTCCAAACATGCCCCTACTGAGTCCACTCTACAGAGCAGGAGTCATTCCATGTTGCCATATTCTCAAAGATCAGAGACTTTGCTGTACACATGCCAAGCACAGACCTTTTGATTGTCCCCTAATATTTTTCATTTTCAGGATTATAGGAGTCCTTCTGAAGAAGAACTCAAACTTCACCCCAATTGACAATTCCATTTATTTTCTAAGCTTTGCATTTACATTTCTTTTCATCCACATTAGTCCTCTACATCTGTCAGATTAATTAGAGTGTTTTAAAATTTCTATAGTTTTTTATTCCCAAATCTTATCATTCAGACGGCATTGCCGGTTTCTTTGAATTCAGAAAGTTCTGATAATCTAATTTTGGGAAAATACTACAAAAGAATATCCCGACTCCTTTCTTCTGAACAAATTATTCACATGAAAGAGATCTTTTTAAAAATTTATGTACGTTTTATCTTATTTTAAGCCAGCTGTAAAGTAACAAAAACCAGTTAGTTAACACTCTGAATAAACATCCAATGCAACCACATGTTACCTACACCATCAGAATGCCTGCAGATCTGCGTAAAGAGGTTCAGGTAACTTCAACACACCTCTCAGCAAACAGCCTGGAGCAGACGCCAGAAACAGTTACCAGACTGAGGAAGCTGGGCAAAGGGCGCCCCTAAGTTCCTCTCTGGCTAATGAGCACCCATGTCTGGCTCCCCAGGAGGATCTGTGATCTGCCTTCTCAGAATACAGCATATTCATCATCTGTTACACGCAAAGGGCAAAAAGAATTGCCCCTTGGTTTCTGTAAGTGACCGTGATGACTAGGATCATTACTGATAATAAGTTACCAAGAAAATTCACGTGAATGAATATACTTATTTATGGTCACATTATAACAAGTAGGCCTTGCAGTGAATTCAGGCAAGTGTAATTTTACATAAGTAAATTATGACAGCTTCATTTAACCCTTCAAAACAAGACAAAGCAAAGGAAACCGAACTACCAAAGAGAGCAACCAAAGATACCGCTGCCCCTTCAAGGATAAAAGAAACCCTCTGACATACTGCCATCTAGTGGACACTGTCCAACATTGACAAGCCTAGGACACCACCGCTGCCAGCCTTTGCAGATTTGAAACCCCAATGTCTAAAAACAATAGAGATGAAGGTATTTCACAATATTTTTTAAAAATCCTCTCATTGTGGTATTTTTCTATTTAGACTACATTAACTTTTCATCTTTGCTGTCAGAGTACATTTGAAGAGACAGGAAAACAACCAAAGTGATTTTTTTTTTAAATGTCATCTTTTATTTAACTTATAAAAAAATGCGGGGATTACACAATTTCTTCTCCAGGAAACAAAGTATACAAAAGATCAATGTGATTGTGTAACTGTGGTCTCTAGTACTGCCTCTCTTCAGCTTCTCCTAAAGTCAACATCCAAGAAGTACAATTCCCAGGAGTCTGGTAGTACAGACTTTGTCTCTGCTCCCTTGAGACCAGCTTCCTTCAGATCTTTTAAACAACTTTTCAGATGTTTTAGGATCTTTTGCCAAACTAACGGAGATAAGAGATGTCTCAGAGCTGGCTCAATCTTGATAAACTGGGGCCACTTATGAGAGATGGTACTGTATAAGAATAAATATAAACACTTACGAGTATTTTCAATTCCTTTAAGTAGTTATGGGAATTTTGCTCCAGGTAATTTAAACATTGACAGCAAAGGATACGCCCCTTTTCGTAAACTCAGCTGAATAACTGCCCCAAACAAGACTTTGATAACATTCCAATTCAGGAGAGAATGTTATTAAATTGGTTTTAAGATTGTTTGACCACGATGTGTTTTTCAACTTACAAAATAATATAAATAGGCCTGGAGCAGTAATTTATAGTGGATTAATGGCTCACACCTGTAATCCGAGCACTCTGGGAGGCCGAGGTGGGTGGATGAACCTCAGGCCAGGAGTTCGAGACCAGCCTAGCCAACACAGCGAAAGCTTGTCTCTACTAAAAATATTTTTTAAATTAGCTGGGGGTATTGGCAGGCACCAGTAATCCCAGCTACTCAGGAGGCTGAGGCACAAGATCGCTTGAGCCAGGGAGGCAGAGGTTGCAGTGAGCCGAGATCACACCACTGCACTCCAGCCTGGGAGACAGAGTAAGACTCCATCTCAAAAAAATAATGAAAATAATAATACAAAAAGATTTCAGCTCCAACTAAGAATATTCTCAGCTGCAAAGATACTCTGAAAAGGTCAAGTTGCTGGAGTCTGAGCTTATCAGACTGAAAATCTCACCTATGCGTTGTGATGTGAATTGTGTGATCCATGTGGTACCTGTCAATCAGAGCATAGAAGAAGGAATTTGTACAGCCAGATGCTTTGGAAATCACTGGCACCAGCTCATAGCTGGGGTCTCAGGTGGCTGCCTCCCTCTGCAATACCAGCAGCAGCTGCAGAGACATCTGGTTGGTTGAACAAGGATTTAACACCCCGTTTGCCAGATATAATACAGGGTTCACACACTTGTTAACATATGTAATGCATTCATTTTAACATCTTAATGATACCCTTCATGTAATTCTTCTCCAACCTAGTCACAAGAATAGTGCATTCATGAGCCGAGTTAGCACATGAATGCCACACATGGGTTATTTCTGAAAATGAATAGTCAGTTTCCAATTCCTGCAGAGAAGTCCTGCAGATTTCCACCTTGTAAATAGCTGGGAAATCCACTCCCTCCTCTCCAGCCTGGGTACCACTGCCTTCTTTCAAGGTTTCATCATTTCTCATTAGGACTACAATAATAGCTTCCTACCACCTCTTCCTGTCTCCTGCCTTCCTCAAACTGATCCACGTCCCTTCTTAAAATCCTCCAGGGGCTGCTTACAGACTTCAGGTCCAGGTCTACGTTCCTTACCAGGGCTTGGAAGGCCCTGCAGAACTGGGCCTGTGTAATATTGTAATATAATAAGAAATATGCAATTTGTCTTCATCCTACATTCCTGGCACCGAGCTCCTAAAGCCTTTGGAATTTCCTGCATGACAGGTGTCATAGAAGCATCCCTTGTTATTCAGAATCAGCCCCTTCCAACCTTACCTGAGTTTATGCCAATGATGTGACCCTTGGAGAATGGGGTCTGGTTCCGGAGGAGCCAGTCATGTGATTAGAAGATCGGACCTTTCAGTCCCAGCCTGTATTAGTCTGTTTTCACACTGCTATAAAGAACTGCCCAAGACTGGGTAATTTATAAAGGAAAGAGGTTTAATTGACTCACAGTTCCGCATGGCTGAGGAAGCCTCAGGAAACCTACAGTGATGGTGGAAGGCAAAGGAGAAGCAGGCACCTTCATCACCGGGCGGCAGGAGGGAGTGAGCGCGAGCAAGGGAAATGCCAGATGCTTAAAAAACCATCACACCACGTGAGACTCACTATCATGAGAACAGCATGGGGGAGCCACCCCCCATGATCCAATTACCTCTACCTGGTCCCGCTCTTGACATTTGGGGATTATGGGGATTACAACTTGAGGTAAGATTTGGTGGAGACACAAAGCCAGACCATATCACACCCCTTGACTTCCTGACCTCCCAGTTGACATCAACCACCAACGGCCAATGATGTAATACACTATGTCTATGTAATGAAGCCTCCATAAAAACTCTAAACAATGGGCTTCAGCCAGGGTACCAGCCTTCCTAGCTGGTGAGCATGCCCAGGTGCTGAGGGAGTGGCATGCGCTGAGAGGCATGGAAGCTCCACGACCCTCCCCATCCCTTTCCCTAGGCATCTCTTCCACTGGGCGGATCCTGATTGTATCCTTTATAATAAACTGGTCATAGTAAGTTAAGTGCTTTCCTGAGTTCTGTGAGCCGTTCAAGAATATTATCAAACCTCAGTAGGGGGTCATGGGAACTTCCGATTTGTAACTGGTTGGTCAGAAATATGGCCAACAACCTGGCACTTGTGACTGGCATCTGAAGTGGGGCAGCCTTGTGGGGCTGAGCCTTTAATCTGTTGGGTCTGTCTTACTTCCCAACAGTTAGTGCCATAACTGAATTGTAGAACACCCTATTAGTGTCTGAAGAATTGGAGAACTGCTTCATGTGAGGGCAAACTCCACACATTTGGTGTCAGACGGGTTATGAGAGTATAGAGAAAAACAGTAATTTTTCACTTAGTTTGGTTACCGCTCCCAAATCCCCTACCATTCCTCCCCTGTACCCCCAAACCTCACCACCTGGAAGGATGCTCCAGGATGCCATAGGTTCCAGCTACATGAAATCACTCTTAGTTCCACCTGCAAGAACCCCGCCCTCCTGTGCATGCAGATAGCGCACACACTGCTCCCTTAGAAAGATGCCTTGCCAGTGTTTCAGCGTCTCGTCCTTAACTGCAAAGCTCATAAATCCAGGGCATTCTTGACTAACAAGTCACAGAAAGAGTAGCCACCAGGTGTTGTGCAATAGCTAATGAGATAGGCTGTAGTATCACTTTCCTCCATCCCCTAAAGCTCACACTGACCTTGCAATCCATGGGATCTGGGGGAACATCTATATGCACCTGGATGGAGCTGGTGATCCCTGGTTCCCTATGAAGAGTCCATGATGCAAAAACATCCAAAGCAAAGACCTTTAAGAGCAGGATTCATTGAGTTCTCTGTTGCCTAAATACATGTTGTAAAAGATCATGGTGGTAGCCTAGGATCCTTAGAGTAGAGCCCTACAAGACACCAGGAAGGGAGAGGAGAGGAGTGCTGGGGGAGGGGAAAGGGCAGGTCCTCACCCTTCCCAAAGGAGGAGGGTATGGAACATGAAGTGGGCGAGGGGTCCAGTGGCCCAGTAGGCAGTCAGGAGGAGAGAAAGCAGGTAGGGTATAGACCCCACTCATCCCAAAGGTAAAAGCTACCCTTAACTTAAATTTGTAACTTCACATTCTGATCCCTATAATTCGTTATTTTTAATATAAAAGTACTGACTAATCGAATTTTCCCAAAGCCAAAGTCTGCTCAACACGAATTCTACACACTCCGCACCACCACCACCACGGCACTTAGCCTCCTAATCGCTCCAGCTCCTACTGAATCAGCGGCCACCATCCCATGCCCATCTATGAAAATTCTCAGTGAAAATCTTTACCAAGATGTGAGTTGGCCTTCTCTCCATACCCCAAATACAGCCACTGGTAGATCATTTCTTCCAAAAGAAGTCTGCTGATTGGAAGAGACATGTTTTTGCAAACAGCTCATGTCCTCTACCTACCAAAGGGCTAAAGAATAGCGTGTCCTTGCTTTCATCAAGCAGACTGATGCTTTTCCTGGGAGTGCAATGGGCATGCTGAGAATAGAAAATTAGTTTTTATTGTTTAACCTTCATGGTTTAAATGAGAAAGCTTCTGCTACAGTTAAAGGTCCCCTTGGGTTTTCATAAAGTAGTCTTATGACAGCAATATTAGTCTTCATAAAGAGCCCAATTTTCAAATGTCTCATACTATATTACTCGTTTAAAAAGTGTCATCTAAAAGTTTGTCAGGGTAACTGCAGTGTGGCATCTTGGGATAATGTGCTCTTTACCATACCTCTGTTTTCCTCTGCCACTTGAAAAATAATAACGCCACCTTACATTGGCAGTGCTTTCTACATTGACAAAGCCTCATCTCTTCTGGAAAAGACTTTGCTCTCACAGACTTCTCCCTAAGAATGAGACTGAAAGGGGGTTAGAGGTACCAGGCCAGCTGCTTTAGCTCCATGAGGCCAGGAAGGAAAGGGCCAAGGCTGCCAGTGAAGAAGCGCCCCAACCCCAAGGTCCCTAACGTGTTCACGCTCCAAAGAAGAAAAGAGCTCTCCTCAAAGAAGCAGGAAAACACTGAGCTTGTGAGGGACCTCCAGCCCCTTACGGATCCTGTGGATCGATCACATGGCTGCTAGCTATTGGCAAAATTAAACAACTCATCACCTGAGCACACCAGGTGCACAGTGGGCACAGAGCACTCACATGTCCATTAAACTTCTTTAAACTTCCGTTGAGCGCCAACTATATGCTTGCCACTGTGGCTGGAAACATAGGAAACATCACATAGACCCTGTCCTTGGAAAGCTCACATTCCAACCCAGGTCTGTGTGGTTACTGCTGTTACAAGAAGCCTTGTGTGTGCCCAGGAGGGGTGCCTAACCCCGCAGGTAGGTGGGTGGCATCTGTGGGGTCCTCCTCTAGGAAGTAATGCCTGAGTTGGATTTTAAAAGACAATTAGAAAACCAATTAGACAAAAAAGGGCATGGAATGCCATATAAAGGACTATACATAAAGGCTCATCCATTCAACAAAGTTTACTGATGGCGGCTAGGGTTCAGGCATCCTGTGGGTTGCTGAGGACACTGTTTACACGACAGACATGCCCTTTGTCCTCTCTGCACTTGCTGATTACAGCAGAGAGGCGGAGAGGCGAAAGGGTATGGCCAGGTCAGGAGAGCTCAGCATCATAGTATGGTGAGCCCATGGAGTACAAGTTGAGGTGGGGGTGATGACATGGAGCATTCAGAGTAATGAGCCTGAAGAGGCAGGGCCTGGAACGTGGCTTTCCAGAATAGAAAAAGACTTTTTGTTACACGTTCAGCAGCTCAGACTTCATCCTGACAATCAGAGCGATCCACTGAAGGATGCTTTAAGCAAGAAAAGGAATGATCTGTTCAGATGTGCATTTTAGAAGTCCCTCAGCTATGGAAAGGATGGACCAGAGGCAGTGAGACCATGGAGGGGGTGGCCAGATGCAAGGATCCTGGAAAGAGAGCATGATGAACTCTGTTCATGTGACCACCACAGTGAGCAGAGTAGAGACAATACTTGAAGGTTTTGTAAAGGGTAGAATTCACAGGATGGGGGAGAGGTGAAGAGTGAGTGAGTAAAAGGATAAGACCATCTTCTAACTTCCAGTTTGGGGTGGTGGAGATGATGGTATTGTCATTCACCGTGAAAGACTAGCTCAAATGAGGAGCAGCCACCAGCACTGAGAAGAGTTCCGAGTGCTTTCGAACTTTTGATGAATATGAGCCTTTATAATTATTTAAAGGGTTTATAACTATAATGATTATTTTTACTGGTGCCACCACCACCACCACCTGGTGTTCTTGAAGGGCAAAGACTAAGGATAGGGGTAGCAGCCTAGTGATGAGGAAGCTAAGTGATAATGGAACTACCCCACACCCTGAACTTCCAAAAGTTCAAGCAAGCATTTGTCGTCTGGTCATCTCAGAAACAGACAGCTCTCGACAATTTCCGGGACCCACCTCTTCCATCCCACACAGGCTTGATCCTCCTTCTGAAATACGATCGCTTCATTCACCACGGCTTTCCTGTCCATCAGTGGCTCTCACCTCTTCCTAGGATGCTTTGAGGAGATCATAGAGTCCACTCTGAACTACCAAATCAGAGGCCCCACTGATAGATCTGGGGGCCTTTTCTCTTCTCTTTTTAAAACAAGGGCCCCAAGTGAGTCTTAAGATCCAGCAGGTCTGGGAAACACTGCTCCAAGGCACACCCTTCTCTTCAATTACACAGGCTGCACCTCTCCTGCCGCTGCTGGCAGAACAATTCAATCTAACCCTTTCTGTCACGCTTTCCAACCAAGGACCCTCAATTTCATCCACTTGTGGAATCTTAGCCCAAGATCCCAGGCCACATAATGAAGGCTCCTCTTTCAAGCATGTCCTTCCAGCTCTCTGTTTCTTTAAAGATGTTAATGTAGAATATCTTTTCTTCCATCCTGGGGTACTTGTAGCACAAAGATAAGCACACCTCTGACATCACTCGCTGGTTATTTTCTTCTTGAAAACCCTCCTGCTTCCTACCTTCTTTCCTGGGTCGCCCCTGAAATTGAGTACCAAGCCAGTAACTTATTGTTGAGCTAAAGGCAATAGATGGTCTTGTTTTTATAGGAAAACTCTGTGGGTCTTACTTCAGCTTTCCCATAAAGACAGCTTTTATAAACACTAAATGTGATTGGGGTTGAACTGCAGTTTCCAAAACTTTATGGCAAACAGAGATGAAATCCTATTGGAAAACCACTACATGACTAACATCTTGACTTGGGAATATGAGTGCCCCAAAACCCAAGTATCCTTGTGGGTTTATGAGAAACTTTCTTCAGACGCATATTCTTGTATACAAAGGCAAAGAGGCTATGAATGGGGTTTAATCCCTCCCCTCCTTCTTTTAACTAATAGGCAAATGAGAAATAGCGGCATACAACAACTTCAATTATTACAATTTCACAAGTGGTTATAATCTATTTAAATTTCAATTGATTTCTTATTTACTTTAGTCTAAAAATAGGAATGGGCTCATTATAATAATGGAGATTGCAGTTCAAGGAGATCTGTTTCCCACATGTAGAAAACACAATCACTTAATTGATGAACTTTCTAGTTTTTAATTAAGCCTCTTTTGAATCTACAAAACCCAGCAAAAGATGTGCAGGTGACAATCAAGATTTATTCAACAATCACAGATGCAATCTCTAAATAGACCTTTGAAACGTCCTCAAAAAGATGAATGCTGTTGAATCTACTTTCAAATTTATCTCTCTCTTGCAATCATCTAAATAATCCTAAAGTATTTTAACCTTTTAAAATACAATATTGACCGTTAACATTTTTAATAGAGTTACGTATTCTCAGAGTTAACTCTTGCTCATATAGTGAGTTCACCTTCCTACCTAAATAGGGCTTAGGGAATGTCAGAGACTGCTCATTGTCCCCTCATCTCCTTCCACTCCTTTTTGACTATTAGTTATAGGCAACTCCCTTCCTCAAGCTTTGTGGACAAATAGCTGCTCAGTTAGAGACTACCTTGTCCAGCCTCCCTTGCAGCAAGATGTGGTCTATGAGCAACTTCCAGCCAATATGATGCTACTAGAAGTGCTGTCTTAACTCCCAGGTACTGTCTTCCATTTCCTTTACCCTTCCCCTATCTAGAAATAACATCAAATGGAAAAGCCCAACTTGGAAACAGATGGTGGGTTCATGTTGAGAACAGAGGAGCATCCCCAATGGTCCTGGATGACTCACCTGCAGATTGTTATGTGTGAGAGAAAAAGCTTCTTAGTTAGTTCACTGAATGTATGGGTCTCTTTGTTACCCAGCTCAGACAATACCAAATAACAGCAAATATTTCAATGAGGATGAAAGTGCTACAAATCTTTGGGTACGCTAATCTTAATATCAGAGGATATTGCGAATTCTGAATTCTACATTATGAATTCTGAAGATGAGACCAAATATGTACCTGATCGGCAGGGAATAGAAAATAATTTCAGTTAAGAATGAATTGTTTAATAATTATGGCTCTCTGGTCTTACTTCCTGTTGTCCAATTAAGTCTTTAGAGACTCAAAGGCTTATATTCCAGGAAATGGTTGGTCAAGCACATGTCAACAAGATAACTTATTGGCAGTCATTACAATATCATTGCCTTTTCCTATTATGGAGGGAAGTTAGAGAGTTTTATCAAATTTAACTCATATATGGAGCCAGAATCATGTTTTTAGTTCACATTATAAGTCCACCTCTACATAGCGGTCAGGCTGTGCAGGGCAAAGAAACCTGATGAAAATGTGACTGATGTGAGCAGGCCAGCTGGAGGTAACTTCTAACAAAAATAAACCTGTGTTGTTATTGTACTGAAGCATTATTGCCTCACGCTATTATATTCCTAATTATCAATTCGTGGTCTGGTAAGACAGTATCATATACATGAGAACCAGGCTTATAACATTCTGAATGACTTCAGGAGTTGGTTGATGTAAAATATTAGTTTATGGAGTTCAGTAAGTCATTGATCATTTACTTATGCTTTTCTCCATTCATTCCTAAGAATAAATTAAGTGTAATATATTCAGATGTGTGCGAAATGGCTGTGGTCCTTGTCCTGATGGAGCTTGCAACTTCACTCCATGATCTGTAAAAATGGCTGACTGTGCAGCTCCATCAGGGAAAAAATTTTTCATACTCTCAAACGTACATATTTATTTATTTAAATATTAAATAAAATCACTCCCTTGTATTTGTACATTACAAAATATTTGCTAAAGCACAGCCTTTAAAAGCTAATATTATAAAAATACATATACAGAAAGTCCTTATGCTTCTTTCTCACATCCCAGGGGATCATCTTGAATGTACTGAACACCTCATTTTGGAAAAGAAAGTGATGTGTGCAATTTGTTTATCGACCTTTCTCCTGCACATTATTCTTTCAAATACCTTTGCAAGTAAGTTTCAGGAAGGTAACTGCAAACAGGTACCTTATATGAAATTAACAAGCCAGCACACTAAAGTCAAGGACAGTCACAGCTCAAGTGCTTAGAATGTATAGTGAGTGCATAAACAGACGCTTTCCACCCAGTCTGGCCAAGGGGTCTATGGGCTGAGTGTCCTCACTGCCATGCTGGGTAGTCCTCATTTGGATCTGAACTCACTACTCCCTTACCACCCCTGGCTGGCAGAAGCAGGGAGGCTGTGAAACTGGAAACAAGAATCACTTTCTAAATCAGATACCATATTTGTACTAGCGTTTTCTTTATTATTATAGACTGTTATGATAGACTTTATAAATTGTGGTTGGTAGGGTTGGATCACTAAGAGGCTTTCAGAGTTCTGTGCTAAAGGGGGCAGGGGAAGCCCAGAAAACCAAGCCACAAACAAAAATGGAGAAAAAAAACAGCATTACATGTCTGACCAAAGACAGGCTGGGTAAATACCACTTTTTGCACACATATAATGTGATATTGTGCTTATGCCTGGTATCTGCTGCCACTGGATGGGTTGATCTATCAATAATGATTCCAGAAACACATGTAATTCTGTCTTAAGCATTCACTCAATATCTATATTAGAAATAAAACTAAGATACAAACTTACTTAAGAATGCCTAATGCCTCCATCCTATTTTCAGCATTGGCAAGAGAAATGAGAAATCTGATTATTTTGGCAAGATGTGCAGAATGTCATATTAACCAATAATCCTTATCAAAGGATAACACGTTTGGTAAATCATTATTTGAATAGAGTAAAAGAAGAGTAAATCCTTGGGTATAGGGAAAGACATGGCAAGGTGCCTAGCACATTATATACACTTAATGAATATTGACTGATTCTAATGATAAGGTATAAATAAGACATGTCTTCTTCCTAAAGATCTTGTCTAGGGGGAAGAAATGGCATCTTCTACCCCCAAACACACATTGGTATAGTATAACAGCTTTAATTTATAATTCTTCAGAAAGGATTAGTTGTGTCTAATATTATTACCTATGCAAAAGGCTAAGATCCTATAACAAAACAACAGCAAATGTGAAATGGATGAAATAAAGTTCTCTTCATGTGAGTCATATAACCTATCAATATCATTAAGACTATGTGCTCTTAATAAATGCAGTTGATTATTCCTGCTTGACCACCAATTTTCTCTGTATGGTTTGCCAAGTAGTGAATCTCTCATTATTAGTGTTACTCACTTGGAATGAGGCATCAGGTCTCCAAAAGAATCCTAAAATAGGGAAAATTCTGCCATTATTGCTCACTAACACCTTTACATACGAATTGGTGTTCCATACTACTTATGGAGTCACTTAGAAATCTCGAAGTGGGACAATGTTCTGATAAGGCAGGAAGTGATAGAAAAGTTCAGTGAAGCCATACCAAGTGTTAAGGGACGCTACTGCCAGTAAGCAACAATTGGCTGCCAAGTACTCTCTCAGTCTGGGATTTATTTTCACTTAGGACAAGAGAAATTACTATAACGTTTTTAAAAGGCTAAACAAATTTTTTTCAATATGTTTTTTAAGAATTCAGAGTATGCTCACTTACTTAAAAGTAATGTAGTATTACATTAAATTATATATATATACATACATTCACACACAGAGAGACACACAATAAGGTCTACTTGAAGCCACTTGTTCTCTTCCAAGGATTTGTCTGCTGTCCTTAGCCCAAGTTATATTGCAAAAATTATGATGACTGTGCATAGTCATGTCTTTACATTCTCCAATCGTATTTTAAATGCCTCCGTAGAGGTTTCTAGTTATATTCATATAAGCCTTGTACATTTCTTGTTATGTTTATTTTTAGAGCATTTAAAAAATTATGAATGAAATATTTCATTTATGTTTTCTAGTTATTTGAAATGAGGACAGCTAGTGATTATTAGTTATTAATTTTTACAAACTGATATTTTATTTTGCCTGTAGCATTTCATCTTCTTTTGAATTTTCCTGAGTACATAATTATATCACATGCAAATTCTGCCTTCTTTTTTCTATATATATTTTCTTATTTCATTCTCTTATGTAATTACATTAGCTAGCACCTTCAGAACAATGTTAAATAATATAGGGATGGTGAGCATCTTTGTCGTGTTCCTGACTTTAAGAAACATGCTCTTATGTTTTATCATTAGGTAACTTTTAGTTTGAGACATTTGTAATAACATCAAGAATCCATCCAGTTCTGTTTTCTAATGGGTTTTAAATATCAGAAATTGTAAATTTTGCCAATCACTTTTCAGAATCTATGAGATAGTAATCTATTTTTTTCCTTTAACCTGTTGGGACTGAACCATTCTTGCAATCTCATAAATAATGTTAATAATCTTTTTCTTTTCTTTCTCTTTTTTTTTTTTTTTTGAGGCAGGATCTTGCTATGTCACCCAGGCTGCCAGGCTGGAGTGCACTGGTGCAACTGTAGGTCTCTGCAGCCTCCACCTCCCAGGCCCAAGCAGTCCTCCCACCTCAGCCTCCTGAGTAGTTGGAACTACAGGCACATGCTGCCATGGCCAGCTAATTTTTTTTTTTTTTGTAGAAATGGAGGTCTCACTACGTTGACCAGCATGTTCTCAAACTCCTGGACTCACGTGATCCTCCCATCTCAGCCTCTCAAAGTGCTGGGATTCCAAGTGTGCACCACCGTCCTTGCCCTTGTTCTTAATATTATTTATTTTCAGAATTAACTTGGCTGATTTTCCATACTTATTCTTCCATAAGAAACTCAAAGGATAACTTTTAAGAACCAGCACATCACTGAAATTAAACATGTATCTCATCATTTTGAGGAGTTACAACAAGGGTCAATCTAAACAGAACATTAGTACACAATCTTTTGCCTGACCAGAATTACCTTAATATGAAATGCAGTTTTGAACTAGCGGATTGCCCCTAGTGCATGTGAATAGTTGTTTATAGACAGATTACTCAGTATTTAAGAGAGAAGCTTCACAAGTGGGATAAAAAGCAAAGGAATAACAATGAAATATAAAACAGAACAATAAAAATGAATAGATTAACAGAATTGCTGTTGCTATAGCTCAAAAATCATACTGTAAGATTAAAGATCACTGAATTTAAACATATTATATGTCTACTGCACAAAGTCAAGCACCTCCACACTAATTACAATGAAAAAGTAATTTTCGTAAGAAATGTGTTTTCTTAACACATTAGACTAATAGGTACTTCATGAATTCTACAATGCACAGTTTTTAACATTTTGATATCTTTGGAATTAAGCTGCAATTAGAACCTATAATGATCATGTGTAAATTTTTAATCAATAGTTTCTTCTTTCTTAGTGATGCATGAAATAATAAAGTAGGCTGAAAATTGGTGGTATCTTTGATTTGATAAAATACAGCAAATCTCAACTTTCAGGGTATTACATTTACTTTTGTTAGCTGGCTTTACAAAACAGCTACATCTTTCTACCTCTACCTCTGACACATGTCCTCTTTTTAAATAATCATATCACTATATGTGGATTTTTAAAAAAAATAAACTAAAGTAAAATTAAATTTAGAGGTAAGGGCTCTGAGAAGTTGAGAGTTATTCTGGAATGACCAGAGACCCAGGGAGTTGCGAGATAGAGACCGGGATGTATAAGTAGATGCATGCATGCATGCCGGTATGTAACACACACACAGATTTCGCACTGGGGTCACTGTTTGTGTTCTACCTGGGTTTCGGTGGAGTCAGTAAGTAAAATAATTCTTGGGCTGCAGAGTTCTTAGGTGGCTTTGTCCAGGAAAGTAAAACAGGCAGTTATCACAGCGTTTCTCAATTGTGGCTGTCGGTGTAAGAGAAGTGATTGGTCTTCTCTGACCCTAACTCTTCTCTTGTCACTCAGCTCTCCCAGAAAATGAGAACACGGACACAATCTCCATCTCACATCGTTTCCTGCTCTGCCTACTTACTTCCTCACCACAGATGACAGCAAAGGACCAAGAGTTACAACTGCTTCTCATCAGAGCCCTGGATCAACAGATGTGGAATAGGCGGTCCTGCCATTACAAAGCCAAACAGAAAGAAAACTGCTACCAGAAAGTCCTGTGAACTGTGGGGATGGTTTCTGGGTCAGGGAATTCAAAATGGCAAACTGACTCACGGACAGGCCACAGCCACCTTAGTCTTTCTTCCAAGTGTGAATTTAAATCCCTCCTCTTTAAAAGAAAAAAGAAAGGAAAGAAAAAAAATATTTGCGTGAACATCCCTGGTTGCCATAATCAATCACTACCAACTTCAAAAGAATTCTGCTAATCTCTTTAAAACATTCCCTGTAGCTCTTTTACAAATTATTAGAATAAAAAGAACAGAGTCAACAGCACTTAGCCAGTTTTAATTTTTAGTACTGGTAGAGTCAGCAAGGGCCCTTGACTTATCAGCCTCAGTGTGCTCTTACCTTTTGCACAGCTCCTTGAAAGGCCTGTTTAATTCTCCTACATGAATCAGGTATTAATTTTGTGTCTTGACTCTCCAGACTTGTGTCTTGAAAATCTTCATTTTCATGGAGTCTCAAAATTCTATAAATGCAGTGAGTACCATCTTCTGATATTCTATTAGGATCCATCTGAGGAGGAGAAACAGTAAGGACATTAGAGTGCTTATCACTAATCATCCTATTTAATAAAGTGTGACTTAAGAACAAAAAATTCATGGTTGCAAGAGTCTTTATGTTCCTAACGATTAACAGTTAATACAATGACTCTCAAGACAGTGAAAATATGGACTTCTAATCCATCTGAATGAGAAGCTGACTATCATCCATAGCACAAGGCACAGTTAGTCCTGCGGTGGACTTTTAACAATGACAGAAGCGTATGTGCATGATTCATGGGGGAAATTGTGGAAATTGTCAAAATTGTCTGGCAACATGAAAATGTTCATAGAGGGGAGGGGCACCAAGGAAATCAAATGCAGTCACTGCAGGCAGGGGAAGTATTGGTGTTTAAATACTTTCTCTGCCTTTAAATACCTTTTTGTCTTTAAATCAACTATATGCAACATGCTAGATGGGATTATGAGGTCCACTTTGAAATTCAAAGCATGAAGCCTACATAAATCAGGTGAAATCGACATTATCTTTAACCACCACGTTTGCCTGGCCCTTTTTCCTTAATCAGCCAAAGAAGAGAGAGAAAAATACATTTTCTACCTCTAAACAAAACTTGAAGTCAGACGTGTAATCCCTTTTTGTTGACCCTCTCATCAGTGTTTCTCAACCTGAACTGGTACACCTGTCAGGTGGTGTTTGGGAATGGGTGCAGGTGATATTTGGTGTCATCACATTGAGGTGGGGAGGCTGCATGAGCAGATATTACAGATGTGTGCTGGAGGGATGCTGACATTCCTGTAATGTAAGGAATTGTCCCACCCAAAATATACTCATTGCGTAATTAGCTGATTGCCTGTTAAGCATAGGTGTCTAGCATTAGAACATCTTTAATCCACTACTCTTTAAAATTGTCTGCCTGCTTCTTCCAAGCCTTTCAGTGGTTTCAATTGCCAAGTAAAGGTAAAGAGTAGCAATAATTAGCTATCACCTGTTTTAATAATGAGAATTTAACTTGTCCTCTTTGTCAAATATTCAAGGTACTTCACTTCATCTGCACTGTCTTATTAGCAAGTACAAACTAGGCGGAAAAGCAAAGCTATGTAAGTTTACAAAGCTCAGTCCAAATTAATGACAAGTCTCTCTCTTAAAAAGTAATCAGAATGATGTGTTGGTTTATTAACCAATCATTAGAAATAAACTGAAAAGCAGCCTATCCATATCTGAGATTCTCAAAACAGCCTTTTAACAAACGTGCACCCACTAATAAGAAACTTTGTTAGTTTCAGTCTTGCACATACAATGATTATCTATAATCATCACGGAAGAGATACCACCATGAAGCAAAATTGTGTACAATCTGTATTTATTTTTTCTATGTTCTTTAGAATAATTAGTATGTGAGCTTTTATACAAGGGAAGTTTTCAATCACACACTTTGGAAAAATAAAAAGGCTTACTTATGCCAATATGTATCCCACAAGACCAGAAAAGCCTGGGCAACTGATATGAAGGGTCACTGCGTTCAGACCTCAGGAAAGAAGAATCATGGAAAGGCCTGAATTGGCACGCCACCAGAAAACTGCTGAGCCAAAGGAATAATGTGGCCTTAGTAGGGAAATGCCTGGGGACCCTAAACTTGGTTAAGTTGGAGTCCTGCTGACAAGCCAAGAGATGTCTAACAAAAGCAGCAGTTCCCTTTATTCTTTTATTTGTTTTCTTTGGAGACAGGGTCTTGCTCTGTCACTCCGACTCAGGCTGGAGTATAGTGGTATAATCATAGCTCACTTTAGCCTTGAAATCCCTGCGCTCAAGCAATCCTCCTTCCCCAGCCTTCCAAGTAGCTGGGACTACAGGTGCAGGCCTCCGTGCTTGGCTAATTGCTAATTTCTTTTTTTTCCTTGGTAGAGATGGAGTCTTGCTATGTTGCCCAGGCTTGTCTTGAATTCCTAGGCTTAAGCAAGTCTCCCTCCTTGGCCTCCTAAAGTGCTGGGATCACAGGCATGAGCCACCGTACCTGGCCCCTATATTCCTGAGCCTCAGGGTAGTCTAATCAGTAGCATCGTGGGCTCACTGAGGGCTTGCTAGAAATGTAGAATTTCAGGCTTCACCCTGGCACACTTCCTGGGAATATTCATTTTAACTAGATCCCAGGTGATTTTTATCTATGTTAAAGTTTGAGAAGTCATGCTTTAAAATATAGATTTTCTGCTATTAAAATCATTCCAAAGTTCCCTGGACACCAATTTAAAAATTGTTTCACAAGTAACATCAATTCATACAAAGATATTGCAACAGTTAATAATGGTTACTGACTTGATGCAAATAAGTACAATGCAAAGATTTTGTCCCCTTTCTTCTAAAAAATGCCCATACCCAGATCCCATCTCACTCCTACCCCACCCCTCACTGGGCCAATTTCATCAACATCCCTAAGGGTAGGGTCCAATCATTGGACCTCTTCCCAAATACTTTGAATGTGCAGTTGAGAACCACTGTTTTGGAATGCAGCATTAGAGTTAAATGCCCATCAGGTTTTTTTTTTCCCCAACGAAATCAAGAATGCATGGCATAGTTGCTTTTAATACTCATTTATTGTTTACTCAAGGATCACACATTAGAAATTTATTTTTAACCTACAACCACATGTCTTTCTCATTCCAGTGCCCTTGCAGCCCTCCTTTCCTGAAAATGGAGACTAGGAGAAAAGGGAGGAGGAGAGGTCCAGGGTGCAAGGCCAGCCACATACACAGGTAAATAAGAGCCTCTAAGCTGAAGGAACTGCAGGGCAGGGAGAAAGCCAGACTGATGCTGGACCCTCAGCAAATGCCCGCCAACTGACTGAACGAATGTATCACCTACACAACAACCTACCTACTGGCACACAGTCGTCCGGTTGGAGGATTGCATGATTGAAAAATTATACTATTTTAGCTACTAATCTGATAATTTGCATATTACAATCAGAAACTGACATATCTGTAGTGTTGCAAATCATTAGAAAAGATTTTTCAGTAAATTAAACATACCAGGCACTGGGCTAGATGCTATGAACAAGGTGGTGTGCAAAGCAAGCAGTCCCTGTCTTCATGAAACTTACAGTTCATTGAGGAACACAGAAATTCAACCAAAAGTCACAGTAAACTGAGTAACAAATGAATTCATTGTACTTAGACATGTCTGAAAACATTAAATAAACCTTGAATATCTGACTTAAAATGGACTGTTAAAATGCATTTGTCAGACTATGTGATGCCTCGGAAATACACTGTCTCATTTTTTAAACTTCCTTGAAACTTAATCATTTGTAGGGTTAAATGAGGCAGGATGCTTGACGTTTGTGCTACTTCGTTATCTGTGTTTTCAAGCAGGCAGTGCACACCTCTACATCAGATTTTCAGTAGTGACTGTTGTCCTGGGTAACAAACAACCAGGGAGGTTGGTTTGTGCCTATTGGGGGATTGAGGGAAGAAGTTAAAAGGGCAAAAGATCTTGAGTTTTCTGAAAAGCTTATCTTATAGCTAAACCCTAAGCTTTGAATATGGTTATACGAATGTTAAACACGCACACACACAGAGCAACTTTTTGAAAGGGTTTTTTGTTTTTCTTTGTAAACCAAAGTATGAATACTATGTGGTAAATATATAGCAGAAACCACACACTATTTTCTCTTTGGCAGGGTGGCGGGGGAGAAGCCAAGCTACAATAGATCTAGTAGATACGTATTTTTTAAAATCTAGGCACAGCTAATCTGCAAACATTCAGGAGGCTGATTTAATTTTATCTATTCAAACATTCAAGAAAACAATTTTTTTTTAATAGTCACTGTAATTTTTACACTATTCTGGGTATTCTTCTAAATGCATTTAAAAACTCAAAACCTTTTCCTGGATGATTTGCATACCTTCTTTTCTCCACCTTTAAACAAAAACAATAAAACTGATTTCTCTCATCATTTTTTAACTG
This sequence comes from Cacajao melanocephalus, assembly GCA_963573385.1. NCBI lineage: Eukaryota > Metazoa > Chordata > Mammalia > Primates > Pitheciidae > Cacajao > Cacajao melanocephalus. The sequence continues at coordinate 24,581 of CAUYLG010050816.1, read as the reverse complement.
TAAACTACAAACATGTTACTGGATATTTGTTCTTATTCAAATGCATTTAGAAACCCCAAAAAGCTGATTCACAACTTCAGTGGAAATAAAAAAACTACTATGATTTATTTTGTACCAAGTTCTAATCCAAAAGAGCTGATATAAGTGAAAATGTTAAATCAGCTTCAGGTCACATGGAGACTATTCTCTTAACTAAGACCTTGAAAGAAAGTCTCTAACACATATAAAAGACGAAAGAACTACAGAGTGAACCCCCATGCACTCATCAGTGCTTCAGCTATTACCAGTGTATGGCAAATCTTTTTTCACCTGTAAGCAACCAGAAATTATTTTGAAACAGATTCCAAACACCATGGCAGTTTTTATTTGTAACTATTTCAGAATGTATCTCAAAATGATTAGGACTTTTTTGGGTAACAAATGTAGACACAATATCCAGTAAAATATGAACATATTGTTTCTAATACTGTTTCTTTACTGAAGGAGATGGCCTTTTTAAAATGCAGTACAAAAGTGGGTTCAGAGTAATGGCTAAATTATTTTGCAGAAGTCAGAGGAAACGAATTTTCATGGTATTTAAGAAAACCGTACCCCAAAGTCTGATGGCATTAACTTCTCCAAAAGAGACTTCTTAACTCACACGTTTACTTTGAAAAAGGGTTTTGAGTGTTTTACTATTATTCATACAGCATTAAGACTGCTAAATGATGATGGGAGATCATTGAAAGCCCTGACTCCTCAGTCCATGGGGACCACTGAGAATTCCTATGGAAAAGCTCAACAACTGTAACAAGAGCCCAGCAAGTCACTCTTTCCTACATAGACATGCCACTGATTTCCACAGCTCCTGCCAAGCCAAGCTGTTCATGGTTCCTAGAACTCCTTCTTTCCCTACCGCTCTTTCAACATTGGACACTGTCTTCACTGTTACGGCAATGAAAATGCCATATCCCTAAGGTGTTAGAAAAGATTTACAGTGGAGAACTACTGCATCTTTGATCTCTTTTCTGAACGTGGCTCTTTTGTTTGACTAAGAATTTTAACAGTTTGATTAGGCCCCTCTGTTACCTGGCTCCATGCCCATTGTAAGTGGGCACTGTGTGTTGAATAAATGATTTTTAATTCATTCCATCGCAGGTGATGGGGCCATGCACAACGCTGGCACTCCATGCACAAGCACTAAATGGGGTTATTAACGAAATGCCGGATGGGAAAATGGATAAACCATTCTTGACCGCAACACGCTCCGATGAAAGAAAGACTTTTAGTCACTTTTGTATAGATTTGTGTTATCCGTGTTGCAAGTAAGCCACTCAAAAGTTGTCTTTTAGGGGAAAAAACTTTGAATGGGTAGATTATATTTAATGCAGATTTTCTGAAGTATGGCTCATATGCATTTCTACTTTTAGTGGGTAATCACACTAGTTCTAGAAAATGCAAACAAGCGTATAATGAATACTTCACAAAAAGCCTATGATTAAAAGTAATGGAGTTCAAGACACTGGCACATGTCAAAAAACCATATAATCCAAGCAATGCCGTGTTTTAATGCATCCCGTTTGGTTTAGTAAGCACCTTTGAATCTGAAAAACGAATGTCGTCCAAACCCAACTTTCTTTTCCCATAAAAAAAAATGCACAGTCAGCCCCCCACTTCCTCTGAGAAAGAGTTCACAGCACCAGACAAGAATATTTGAATGAATCCAACCAACTGCACTGCAATTTCCAAGAAAACACAAGAGCATAAACCACCAGAAAGCATAATATTACAAATTTACCCCTTCCTTCCTACTATCTCCTTGCAATACTGAGCCGTCGTGCAAAAAAAAACCTCTTCATCCTTTCGAAGGCTGGTTATTTGCTCGACTGTAGTAACACTGTGCCATCACACACACCTCGCTTCCTTCCTCCGCCCACCTCTCTGGCAGGCACGTGGGGCTGTCCCTCTTCCTTCGCCCTCACGGGACAGCGCCACAGCCGCAGAGCCCCAGTCCCGAGCCCGCGGCTCTCTGGTCGCGCTGTGTCATTCTGCCGACCCATTGGGCGACTTGGCACGAGCATCGAGACCTCCCACTCTGCGCACCCCTCCAGCACTGTGGACCCAGCACACCTGCAGAGCAGCCAGGCGCAGGAACCGAAATACGCCGGACGGTGGGCGGGAAGGGAGGGGTGGATGCTCACTTTTTTTTCTGACGGAACAGAAGTTGGTTCTTAACTTCAAGTGAGAAATGACAGTGGGAAAAAGTGTGCAGTAACTACCAGAAGAGGTGAGCGGCCAGTGCTGTCTCCCAGCGTGGGGATCGGGTGAGATTCAACAAACCCACTGTCTGGACGGTGGAGCCTGGCTCCGGCGCGCCGCGGGGCTGGGGTGCGTGCGCGGAGAGCAGAGCGCTCCTGACAGCTCCGCGCCGGGCCGTCCCCGAACCCGACACACCCTCTTTCAGAGTCACTTTCCCCTCCTGAATATGCAAGCTCTGGGGAGCCCAGCCCCGCGGCAAGACTCAGTTTCCAAGTGCGGGCGGAACCAGAGGGGCGCTCCTGGCCGCGCACCCCTGGGAAGGTGGCCACTCACCTGCGCTCTGAAGTAGAGGAACAGGGCGACGCTGCAGACGACCTGGCCCAGCCCCAGCCCCAGGAGGGCCACGAACATGGAGCGGGAGGCGGCGGGGGGCTGGTGCGGAGCGGGCGGCGGCGGGGCGTGCAGGGGGCCCTCGTGCGGGGCCCCGGGGCCGCCGCCCATCTCCTCCGTGCCACGCAGGTACTTGGTGTAGTCTCTGCTGGCGCGGCGCATGGCGCTCGGCCCGCTCGCTCCGGCGCTCTCCTCCCTCTCCCGCTCCCTCCCCTTCTTGTCTGCGGCCAACTCCGGAGGCTGCGGCTGGGCCTCGACTTGGACGCCGACTTGGAGCGGGCAGGGCGCCCAGCAGCCCCAACTCTTATAAACCGCTCGGAGAGCGCTGGCCTCAGGAGCCAATCAGCCCCTGCGAGGCTGCCTCTTCCACTCCCACCTCTGGCTCCCCTTCCTTCCTTTCGCCCTCCCTCTCTCTGTTTGTCTCTGAAGGGCCTCCTTGGGGGCCCTCCGAGAGGAGGCAGGAGGCGACTCCAGTAGTTGCAGACTCTGCTTGCCATCCTCAGCTGTCTTTCTGAAGGTCCAAGAGATGCTAAGGAAGACACAGAGGAGGCCGTGGGTAAGGGTAGCACCGCAGACCGTCCTCCTGCAGTTTACATCCTGGAGCCTCGGTTTACTCCCTAGGATTTAGAAAGTTGAATTTGATGATCTCTGAAGACCCTTCCTGTCCACCCTCTCCCCCTAAAAGTGGTTCCAAATATAGCTTCTCAAAGTATTTTGGAAGACTTCAAAAATTCCAGAATTCCCTTCCCAAATCCCTATTTCTGCATCTCGAACGTGACTTTGAGGCAGGTCTTGAATGTGGCAGTAGAGAGCCTATAGACACCAACTCTGACTTTATAAAGATGAAAACGGTGCAGAGAAAAGGGTGAAGGGGTGTGTAGCCAGAAGCAGGCATCCGAGGAGGGCTCACCCAACGGTCAGGAAAGAAATGTTACACAAAGCTGATGATATAGTTAAATGTTCGCTTCATTGCTAAAGAAACTTTGCTAGGGCTTTTTAAAAACCTCTATTCAGAACTGTGACCCTTAGCAAGAAAAGAAAAATATTAACATTGCTCACAAATCTGATATATCTTCAGAAGGAAGGTGCTGACTGATTTAAACACCCATAAAACTTGGAATGTTTCCACTTTTTTAGTAATACAATCAGCCCACAGTATCCATGGATTCCACATCTGTGAATTCAATGAACCATGGATCAAAAACATTTGAAAAAATAATGGCTGGCTATGTCTAGACTAAACATGTGTAGACTTTTTTTCTTGTGATTATTTCCTAAACGATACACAACTAGTTACATAGCATTTACATTGTATTAAGTATTATAAATAATCCACTTCTAATTTAAAGTATACAGGAAGATGTGTGTAGGTTAAATGTAAATATGCCACGGTATGTTAAGAAACTTGAACATCCATAGATTTTGGTATTTGTGGGGAGGGGTTTGATGGTTTCCTGGAACCAATCTTCCGTGGATATCAAGGGACTACTTTGCCTTTTTATTTTGCATCCTCTTTCTGCCTAATTCGCTAATGAGTACTTCCCCAGGCAAGCTTTGTGACAAATGACAGGTCTCTGAGTTATTAAAGCATGTGTTCTAAATCGAACCCTTAGACCTCAGTACATGTTGAAGAAGAGTAACCAGGTTGGATTTTTTTTTTTAAAGGCACCCATACAAAGAAAATGATTTGTTCAAATTCAAAAATGGCTTTAGCATTTATATACGTATCAACATCTAGTTTGGTGGAGAAGGGACAAAAAACTTTCAAACTCAAACACGGAAACAACTGATGTTAATCTTCTACTCCTTGCAGTCATTGGCCTCTTCCTACTTTTTGTTTGTTAACTTTGGAAAGTAAGTTTATTGTCTCTTCCTCCCCCTCCTCCTCCTTCTCTTCCTCCTTATCCTGCTCCACCTCCTTGAATCAGGAAATAATTCCATATTTCTTCTTTCTTATAAATATTTATTGGGATCAAAGATTTTTAAAATGTGTTATAATAACTAAACCTACAATGACTTTACTATAGTGTCTTCTATTCTTTTTAATGGGTTTTTATACGACAATGGTTTATACATGTTTTTTATTCCTTGACATCTTGATCCTCAGGTTACAAGAAAGTCCCTCAAATCCCTGAATAATGTTCAGGGATGCTTGACCCAGGAGCTTCATATATGAGACCATATGTTACATTCTTAGAGTTCTTCATATGCCATTTCTACCAGTACTCCAAAAATGTCATCTCACTGCATTCTGGCTTCCATAGGATGTGTTAGATACACCACTGTCAGTCTACCTGCTGCTTTTTCAAAGGTAATGTCTCTTTCTTGCCTATGTATTTACTTATTCCTTTGTCAACATTCCACTCCCCAATTAATAGATAAACCCCGTGTGTTCAAGGACTCCTGCTGTATTATTCACCTCTATAACATTTACCATTTCCTAAAATGCTGCCTGCTATAATAGCTGCATGGTAAATACTTGCGGAATAAAAATTGAGCAAAGGAATCTTCAAAGCTTCTGCCAGTCTCCCAGTCTAAGCCACACTATATCTTATCTGAATTAATCACACTTGCCCCCTGAAGAATTCTGTGCATACTGATCAGAATTTTCTTCTAAAAGCAAAAGTGTGTGTCATTTCCATACCTGCAATTCTTTGATGTCTTCTAAGTGTTGTTGGTATAAAGTAAAAACTCTGGAGATTAAAACCTTCAATAGGCCAAGCACAGTGGCTCACTTCTGTAATCCCAGCACTTTGGGTGGCCGAGGCATGAGGATCACTGGAGCCCAGGAGTTCGAGACCAGCCTGGGCAACATAGGGAGACCCTATCTTTACAAAAAATGAACAAATTAGGCATTTTGATGCACATCTGTGGTCCCAGTTACTCAGAAGGCTGAGGTGGGTGGATTGCTTGAGCCCAGGAGATTGAAGCTGCAGTGAGCCATGTTCATGCCACCGCACTCAGCCTGGGAGACAAAGCAAGATTCTGTCTCAAAAATTTAAAAATATATAAAAATTTTAAAAACCCTCCAATAGTCCTTCACAAGCTAACTCAGACTCCTTTTCTATATCAGCTTCAAATGCTACCCTTATCTGGAATGCATATCTCTCCAACTCCTACACCTGGATGACTCTCCTACTTGTCTTTCCTTTCTCAGCTCAAATGTCGCTTCTCCAGAAGTCTTTCTCAGTTCTCCTAACCCAGGTGGCTCTCTCTGTTTTATGCTCCCATGGCACCCCTAAATTCTCCTGTCATGTCACTCATGCATTTCTTCATTTACTCTACAGATATATTAGTGAGAACTCACTATCTGCCAGCACTGGGCTAGATCCTAGAAACATGGTGATCAAGATAGAACATGGGGCTTACATCCTAGTGTGGAAAAAAAAAGATTCAACAAATCATTACACAAATCACTAACAAAACCATGATAAGTACTTTGAAGGCAAAGTGCAAGTACAATGAGAATCTTATACTACTGGGATCTAAATCTATTCTAGGGAGTCAGAGAAAGCTCTTAGGCAAAGATAATGATTTAAATGAATCCCAGAGTAACAATCACCCAGAGAGAAAGTGGCCAGGAGCTATCATAAGCTGAGAGTGATTGTATTATTATAAGTATTTGTTTAACATGTCTTCCCAATTGCATGTCTGTGCTATTTATCACAAATTCATCAGTATATTTATTTTGATAATATATCAACTAATCAATGAACTCATTATTAAAATTATAAAATATTTAAGACAAAGCCTAGTAAGCTAATAGGTATTAAGAGATGCCAAGTCCCCATATCATAATTGAAGAGTCAAAGTTTATGTCAATACTCCACTATAAATAACACAATGATTAGATCAACATTTCTCAAACTAGATTTCCTAGTACCTTAATGTATTAAGATAGAATTCTTTTGGACTCATGTCAAAATTGATTGGTTCATGCTGTTGAAAAACAGGGCTAAATCTAGCTTCAGGAATGGTTGGATACAAGTCTGAATTAATTGCCTTTCCCTTGAGCCAGGGAATTAATGTAAACATCGTGTCATGGGCTGAGAGGAGGGGAGGGATAGTTCTCAAAGGAAAATTAAAGTGCAGATATGAGAAGAATAAGGAATTGCTGCACTGCTGGGCAGGGACAAATAGTGGCTGTTCATGATCAGTAATTTGCTAGATCGGCAATTTTCAAACTTTTTACATTCTTGAAAATTACTGGGAACATCAAAGAGCTTTTATTTATGTGAGTTATATTTATAAATATTTGGTGTATTCAAAATCTAAGCCGAAAATTTTACCATATTAGCATGTGAACATAATGTTCATGTTATTTTACAAATAATTCATAATACTTTTATAAAATTATTTTATTTAAAAGAACGGATTTTCAAAAAAACAGTAGGGAGAAAAGTGCTCTTGTTTTACATTTTTTCACATCTCTACTATTGACTTGATAGTCACATTCAGTCCCACACTTATTCTGTTACAATATTGCACATCATGCAGCCTCTGGAAAACTTCAACTGTATGAATGAAAACGAAAAAGGAAGTAATTCATTATTATTATTATGACATACTTTTGACATTGCTGAACTCCAGAGAGGATCCATCTAGCTTCTAGAGGTGATCTAAATTCCTTGGTTCACTGCCCCTTCCTTCATCTCCAGACCTCGTCATCCAGTCTCTGACCTCTGATTCTGTCCTCACAGCTTCTCTCTGATTCTAACTCTAATATCTCCCTCTTACTAGAAGGACCCTTGTGATTACATTGGGCCCACCCACACTATCCAGGATTATCTCTGCGTCTCCAATCCTTAACTTGATTACATATGCAGAGTCCCTTTTGCCATCTAGGGTAACATATTCACAGAATCTAGGGCTTAGAATATGGATTCCTTGGTGGCGGAGGGCATTAATCAACCGACTGCAGTGTGGGAAAGCCATCCCGCTTTTCGTGGCCCCTGGGTTCCTTACCATCTGTTGTTAATTTGCTTAACCCTGACCACAACTCTTCAAATTAAAGTCTTTTCAGTTAAATGCCTTGGATTTGCCACCTATTTCCTGCCAGGACCCTGTATAATATACTTGCTAAATCTGAAGCCAGTTAAAACTAATTTATAAGTGTGGGTATTATAAAATATATATGCAGCCCTTCATGCTAATAACAATTTTTAAAACGCGCATAATCATAAGTAATAAGTATGTAAAAATATCCTACTACCCTGGAAATGGGGTCAGCCTGAGCAATCTTATGAGACTGGTGGGCTTTGCCTTTTCTAGTCACCACCTCTCCTTTGATCGCTCTTCTTCCTTTTCTGTCTGTTCCTGCCTCTTCTGATCTCAGGTCCAGGCTCATAGTCTGCTCACTGAAAACCCAATGAAACCTCTCACCTAGGTCTGGCCTCCCTAATAATCGAATCCAGCTTACCCGTTACCCTTTACAAGGAACTTGTTCTTTTTACACTCCCTTCAGCTAACACATTAGCTAATAAGCGATAACAAATTAACATTGACTGTGTCAATGGACAATTGAATTAAGATTTTATGTTGGCAGTCTTCTGGAAATATACTGCCTTACCCCTGTTAACTTACATCACACAATTTATAAATTTAGAAAGGTGAGCTTTACTTCTTCAGAATGGAATTACAACCTGCAGGCAGAAAGGGCAGCCTGCCACTGGGAAAAAAACCTAAAGCAAGCTTTTCAACAGAGGGAAGAGTAACACAGGAATTTAAGCTGAAGGGGTCGGCAAAGCATACATATTCAACAGGATATAGGAAGTACTATGAATACTCATGAAAGGCCATGAGCATGCATGATAAGCAAACATGCATGTTACGTGCATCCCATAGTCCCATTGGGATGGAGATTTAACATTTAAATGTATAGAATTAGGTGAAGCAGGGATAGGAAGGCACTCAAATGTGCATCCTCGTAAAACCAGCCAGAACCAGTCCATTGTTGGTGGGCTCTTATCAGGAGAAAGTTACAGAAATCAATCTCTTGTCCAATCAAATCTGTCACTGTGGCTTGTGGAACAGGTGGGGGCTCAGTTATTCAGTGTCTGATGGCTGGCCAGCTGCAACTGCTTCAACATCACTTATCTCAAAGCCAGTGTTGTTTAGCTGCTGGAGAAAGAGGGAGAAAAACCCTTGTGGCAATTAGAACATAGTTATTTGTTACGTGTAAAGTGTGTGACTTAACCCATGCCTGACATGGCCATAGGTCTTGTTTACAATTTGGTATCTTATTGCCATAAACAGTCTATTCTGCCAGTCTTAGGATCTCTGTTTTAACATTAACGCTGGTCAGCTGTTGTGTCTAAACAGCAAAAAGAAAGGGATATGATGAGGCATCTGACCTACTGTCCCGTCATGGTTGGCAACTCAGGTGGGTTTTTTAACTGTTATTATTTTAAGGTTTCTCTGAGGTCCCCTTGGCCAAATGGCCCATTCGGTTGGTTGGGGGATTAGAATTTGATTTTCAACCCTTACCCCTAAAGGAGTGCATTTCTGATGGTAAATTATCAGACATCATGCAAAACTGAATGGGAGGTGGAAGAGGAAAAAAAAAAAATCTTGGTCATGTATGCATGTAGTAAACCTTTTTGTAACTGTTTATCTCTTCTGTGCATGCTAGAAATATTTACAGTAATTTTATTTCTTACTTTCTAGGAAGCAACTCTGTTTGATAGGTTTTTAATTTATTAATATTATCTCAGACTTATTCCTAAAATAAAATTAATCTAAAGTATTAGAGCTTTTAAATAAACTTTTGGGAAATACAAAAATTAATTAGAGAGATTGTAGTTGTTTCGAAAAACATAATCAAATAATATCAAAGGGTCTTATTGGATTCATTTCCTAAATGTTTCCTGAATCTGTCTCCACTTCAGTTTTTCTCAGAAAATAATTTTTAAAAAATATTTCTTCTTTGAACTTCTATTTTTGCCATGTTAGGTCTTCCATAATACATTATTTAGCTTGCAGTTTCATTTCATTTATTTATTTATTTATTGAGACAGAGTATTCCTCTGTCACCCAGGCTGGAGGGCAATGGCACAATCTTGGCTCACTGCAACCTCTGCCTCCTGAGTTCAAGCAATTCTCCTGCCTCAGCCACCTGAGTAGCTGGGATTACAGGTGTGCACCACCATGCCTGGGTAATTTTTGTATTTTTAGTAGAGACAGAGTTTCGCCACATTGACCAGGGTGGTCTTGAACTCCTGACCTCAAGTGATCTGCCCGCCTTGGCCTCTCAAAGTGCTGGGATTCCAGGCATGAGCCGTCGCACCTGGCCTTTACTTATGTTTTCATCCTGAATATGTTCCTTCATTTGATCTAGATCTATGTTCAATTTTTCAGCAGTTTCTGTTCTATTATTCAGGTGATCTGTTGGATTTAAAAGTCCAGAATTAAATTTTATTTCAAGAAATCCTTTTTTCTCTTTAATTGATCTTTTGCAATAGCTTCTTGTACCTCCTCAATAATTCTCCTTACAATCATTTACAAATTCACTTCTGTTTCTTTATGAAACCTTCTCTGTAAACAAGCTGCTGAGTTTATTTGATTCAAGTCCCTCTTTCAAGTTCCTGAGATCCTTTAAGTAATACCTGACTTTTCTTTTCCTACCAGTGTCCACGGGTGTCAGTCCCCATTGCTTCTGGATATGTCAGATTACTGGAAGGGTCTTGGGCAATAGTGGACATCTATGAAGTGAAGGGTAAGGAAGGTGTTTTCTCACCAGGATGGCAGCTTAAAAGGGACTGGGACTGTCTCAGGGCTGAGCATTTCAAGTAGATTCCATATGTCCCTTAGGATGCATGGTGATCACCTGGCCAAGTGATTATAGTCTCTCAGTAAGCTATGGGATTGATTCTCTTTTCAGACTTCCCCAAATCTACGAACACTTAGGTCTGCTCATTGCTATAAATAATTTTGTCCAGAAGTTGACCTGTGCTCTTCTGTTCCTATACTGTCTCCTCAGGTCCTGAGGCCTCGGATAGACTTCCCATCCCCACATGCTGTCTGTGTTATTGTTTGAGATGGCATAGGAGGGTGTCAAGGAGTAAGCCTATGTTCCCATATTCCCAGAGTGCTTGTCCCCTCCTTCTGTAAATAAGTCTTTCATCATTTCCTGCCTAAGTACTAAAATACCTTCCCTTTCATCCTCCTGCCAGCAGTCTTCTCTCAGTTAAACCCATTCTTCCAGATTGATCCATTTATCACGAACAACTGGACATGTAACTTCCCATCTTGAAACCTCTCAGCAGCCTACCAACACTTAAAGTCCAAGCTCTTCACAAACTTTTCCTTAATACTTTCCCATCTCTGTCTTTAGCCTCAACATCCATCACTGCCTTGCACTTAAAGTTCTACTTTTAGAACATAAAGAATAACTTGTAATTTTCTTGTACATCATTCTATTTATTTCAGACCTCTATTTCTTTGTTCGTGCTGATAATTTATTCCTTCAACAAACATGTACCGCATACCAACCATGAGTCTGGTACTATGGTAGGCACAGGAGATATAATGCTGAATAAGATAGATAATTGTTGTGCCCACAAAGCTTATGCTCTAAGGCAAATGTTGTAGTCACACTAAATATATAGAACCTAATAGGTGCAAAGAAAAAATAAAGCATATTATTTCCTCCCTGCAATGAGAGTTTAAAACCATTCGGTAAACCGCTTTATTTATTACATGGAAGATCTCATTTCTCACCATGTTGGCCAGGCTGATCTTGAACTCCTGACCTTAAGTGATCCACTTCATTCATGGGACACTTTTGTGTTTTCTTAAAGATTTTCCCACTAGAAACATTTGACTGAAACTCCCTCTCCCCAGCTGAATGTTTACAATTCTCCCCTCAATTTCTGTAACTAACAGCACCTCCCATTCTTTTTGCTGGCTACAGCCTGCCTCTGGCTGAAAACCTTCTTGGATGGGGTCCCTTTAAAAATGATCCTCAGACTTGTCCCCTTTCTGGTTGCCCACGTCACATCCCTGGTACACACTCTGCCCTGTTGTCACTGAAAACATAGTTTGTTTTCACTGCCTGCAGCTTGGTCTTAGCTCTGCCACCAGAGAGGCAGCTTCAGCCACATCATTTGCTTTTAGTCTTCTTAGATGTGAGACAAATCCCAGGCTCTTTTTACCAGAAACTTCACAACAAATATCAACCTCTCCAACTGCTTATCTCAAAGCCCCTCTCACAGATTTTCTAAACAAACTATTGCTTGACCTCAATCATGTATCTCCTTAACTTGGTTTCTAGATTCCTTCTTTACAGGCATCTTTCTTTGAAATATAGGAGTTTTTGCCAAATAGGATTTGGTTTTCAATTTAACATACTGATACACAAGCAAACAGGCACTCACCATAAAGTGTAATTAGTAAAATGTGTTCTGGGAGCACATGAGAGAAGTCTTTAACCTAGACTTGGGAGTCTAGAATAGACTTTTTGGAGGAAGCCATATTTAAGATGAGGCTTGTGGGATGAGTCAGTTATCCAAGCAAAGTAGGAAAACACACATATAAAAGCCAAGAAGCAAAACAGGATGTATTCAAGGAACTGAAAGAAGTTTAGTGTAGCTTAATCAAACTAGAAGGAAAAATAGGGAAAATGAGACTAGAAAACAAACAGGGATTGAGTCACAAAGCTTTTGTCACTCACAATAAAAATTTGAATTTTATTTGGGAGCAATGGAGAATCATTGAAAGTTTTTTTTCTTAGGAAAATGACATGTCTGTTGTGTAATTTAGAATGTGCTTTAACTGCAATGTGGAGAATTGGTTTGAGGGAGGTTGGTAGAAAGAAATGGAGAGAGAGCCAGTCGCTAGACCACAGCCACATCCAGCCCAGGAGATGAGCATGGTGGTGGCAGAAGTGGTGGAGAGAAGCAATGGGTCTCAGATCCACTTAGGAGTGGAATCTATTGGGTTTGGTTACTGACTGGCCATGGCAAGGTGAGGAAGAGGAAGGAGTCAAAGATGCAACACGGGTTTCTGTCTTTGCCAACTGAGTGGCACCACTTTCTGAAATAAAACACTCTGGAGGAAGAGCAGGTTGACCAAGCTCCACTTCGCACATGTAGGTCTGAGATGCTTGTGAAGCCTTTCTTGCTTCTGCTTGTTTAATAGACCCTTCTTCAACCTTCAAACTTCAGCCCAGAGGGCATCTCTTTCTTGCCGTTCCCAAATTCCCAGAATTTTCTACGACCCCTTCCTCTCTTACTCCTCACTCACCTTTATTATTTATTTATTTTATTTTACCTTTTGAGACATTACCCAGGCTGGAGTGCAGTGGTGCAATTTTGACTCACTGCAACATTGACCTCCCAGGCTCAAGCAATCTCCCTGCCTCAGCCTCCCATGTAGCTGAGACTACAGGTGTGCACCACTATGCCCATCTCTCTTTAGTAGAGATGGGGTTTCAGCATTTTGGCCAGGCCGGTCTTGAATTCCTGGCTTCAAGCAATCCACCCAACGCGGCCTCCCAAACTGCTGGAATTATAGATGTGAGCCACTACCTCTGGCTTCCCTCTCACCTTATCCTATCACTTTTCTCTTTACAGTGACTTTAACTATATCAGTGTCTTCTCCAGTAGATTATAAAAGCCTTGAAGATATAGAATATGTGTTATTCACCATGTGAAACCCTCATCACCTAGTGAAATTCCTGCACATAGTAGGCTCTTTATTAGTGTTGTGGAATACAGTGGATCCTTCTGAATTTGAAAATATCGAAGCAGTAATACATACGTAAACATGTGTATGATAAGATGTTTCTGAAGAAACACATATCAGACATATGCACTGGGGCAGACATCATCACTACAGCAACACACGTGTATCACAACAACACACGTGTATCACAAACTCACATGCAAACCAGGTACTGCCAGCTTTCTAGGAAGGATAGAAGAAAAAGAGTAAAAACTGAGATATCCAAATTTTGCTCCAACTAAGAGGGATTGAATGCCTGAACCAGTGTCCCGTCAGCTCTGTCTGCTGGAGATCTTACGTATCTCTCTGTTACAAGTTCTCTCTCATGAAACTGTACACAGATTTTACCAAAGTTACCCCCTGCAAAATAGAGGATAGAAATAAGGGATTGTCTTACACATGAATATATTCTTGCTCCATTGCAGAATGAAAGCTTTAGAAATCTATCCTAAAACAAAATGGCTACAAAGAGGGACTCAGAGCCCACATGTCCTGTGATTCATTCCAGGATCTGCCACTTACTAGCTGGGTGATATTTCTGTACCTTAGTTTCATCATTAGAAAGATAAAACCCTCAATGGAGTGGCTACAGGGTCCCACTGCTGTTACACCTAAGTGGTTCATGGTCCGATTCAGTACTTATGGGATGAAGTATAATATGAATCAATCTATACCAAATTCTTAGAACAGTGCTTAATATATGCATGTTGTTGTTCTCACCATTCTTCTTCTCATTTATTATTTTGTTGTTGTTGTTGTTACAATGACTACTACACAGCATCATTATTCAGCCAGTCAGATTTCCATCAACATCAGTCGGCACTGTAAGTAGGAGGAAAGGCACCGAGGAAAAGCACTGTCGCAAAGTCCGTGGACTTTCCTTGGTGGCAGCATAATGAATCTTGAGTAATCATTCTGGCTCTTATCTTTGAAAATAAATCCAGTGTATATGAAAAGAGAGAAGAATTGAAGCACTGGCTAGACATCTCCTCTAGTAAAGGGCAGCCACCGGCCATTAGAAATGCTGGGTGAAAGCTGGGGAGGAGCCAGAAGACTCTCACAGGAAACAAGGAACACACAATAGGATGGCTGCAGGCTCGCCCAGCGGGTGCCCCTCAGCGGTGCGATGGTCCCATTCAGGCCCATGGTACCAACCATGGCAAGACCTTGAGGAACAGTCGGAGTACATCAGTATACCCTGTTTACTCAAGCAGAGGCATTCTATGAAAATATGCTCAGGTGTGGTAGCTCATGCCTGTAATCCCAGCACTTTGAGAGGCCGAGGTGGGTGGATCACTTGAGGTCAGGAGTTCGAGACCAGTGTTGCTAACATGGTGAAGCCCCTTCTCTACTAAAAATACAAAAGTAGCCAGGTACGGTGGCATGTGCCTGTAATCAGAGCTACTCAGGAGGCTGAGGCAGGTGAATCACTTGAACCCAGGAGGCAGAGGTCGCAGTGAGCCGAGATGCACCACTACACTCCGGCCTGGGTAACACAGAGCGAGACGCCGTTTCAAAAAGAAAAAGAAAGAAAGAAAAGAAAATGTTTAAGTATTTCTATTGCGATCGGTTATAATTCTCAAGATGTGTGTGTTATAAAAGGTAAGATTAATTTTTTATCTAGAACATTTACTTTTCAATTGTAAAATTTTTTTGAGAAAAAAATTACTGAGAAATACATAAATCATTGTTAATTGTAAGTCATCCATTAGCATGTTAATATTCCTAAACTCTTTTTTGTTACTGTTATTAACATACTTAAGGACGCCACAGAACAAGTGGGCAGACTGCATAACCTCATTTGATTTTTGACATTTACACGTACATTTGACATCTACCCTTGATATACACAATTTTTATGGAAATTGTGTGACTCTTCTCTAAAGGCATTTATAAGAATATAAAATTTCTTAATATTTTCAGAGAAAAAATAGCATTTCTAAGAGTCAGGTAATGAATTATACTAATCATCTTGGACTCGAGAAAGTTCAGATAAAACCTACTGCCTTTGAAGGTAAATATCTACTGTTGGAATCATCAAGCCCAACATGGACAGAGGCTTGTTGGGGAAGATGTAGGGTGGATTAATCATTGGGTGGATAGTTAATCTCAGTAATCCTTAAGGTTATTTCCAGTCCTGACATATAAACTCACCATCTTAACTGGCCCTTCCCGGAGTCATAAACTGCAGTTTGCAAAATGTTTTGAAATAAAAATATTCTATATGAGTTCATATTTATTGTTCATTATCCGTGTCCACTAGAACATTCTGCAATGGGAATATTCTCTATCTCTGCTGTCCAACACGGCCACCATCAGCCACGTGTGGCTATGGACACCTGAAATCTGGTCGCCACAATGGAGAGCACGGGTCTATATCCACTTTCTAAAATCTCTTATTCACGTTTGCTTATTAGTATGTTGCATTTAAAACATTATACTTCAAATAAGCTGAAGCTCACTATGACCGATGACTCTGGAGAGAGTAGAGTTCTTGACAGAGCTGAGAAAATTCAACTTTATTCTTATCCTACATTAACACAGTGCCTGGCACAGAGTAGCTCTCACTGAACATTATACAACTTTTTGTAATTCCTTGACTCTTTGGATTCAAAGTCAAACATTTAATTCACTCAATCCTATAGGCTGCCTTTAAAGATAGTAGCAGTTTCTTATTTCAGTCTCATTGTGTCAGAAGTCTAAGGATAATAAAAGCTCAAGAACTTCATGAACCAGCTCAGCACATGAACTCAGAGATTAGTCAACAACTTAAACAAACAAGGCTGGCCAGCTGGTCTCTGCTCTATTTTACCACAGTCTGGGGCAGGAAAAAGGCATTTAGGAAAGGATTTGAGAGTGTTTCCCTCTCCTCATCATCCATCCCCCTGCCCCCAATCCATCAGTTTAACCTGCACAACTTTTGGCTGATGATAAAGGACATGGTAGTTGGCCCTAGGGAACCACACCAGTCACTCCAAAACTGTGCCCCATGGGACCTGGGACTTGTAAGGCACATCCCAGTGAGACACAGCGTGTCTCCTGTGTCCCAGATCTTCCTATTAGTCTGGCTGGGCCTCCTCACCATAGACCTGCAGCCACAGATGACTACAACTGCATGGCTTCTCACTTCTTTGTTGTTTAATGTCCAAGGAGGGCAGTTTGGCAATGCCAAGAAGAGTTTAGACAAATAAACATGACCAGGGCACATCATAATTAATGGGCTTCACCACACAGCCAGGCTGCCCAACTTCATGGCTTCAGACTGTTTGGATTCACCGTAGAACTTTGCTTTTTCTGCAATTGCTCCATTTAGAAGGACAGCAGGTCCAACTAGGCTGGGATTGAGTACATGGTTCATTCAATACTTGCTGTTAAGAGCGAAGCCTTGCATGCAATGTTGACTGGCCAAATTTTACCATTGCTCTCCTACTGGTGAAAAGGATTGAGGATCTCAGACCTATAGGCACTAAAGATTAGGAGATATTCCTATGTCAGAGTTTACTATAGTCTGAAATAAGTGGGCTTTGTCAATGGGCTGAATTTTGTACCTCTTTCCCCTAGCCCCCCAAAAAACCCTCCTCTGTTGAAGTCCTAGCCCTCAGTACACAGAATGTGACCATACTTGGAGACAGGGTCATTATAGAGGTATTTAAGTTAAATGAGATAATTAGGTTGGGATCTAATCTAATGACTGTCCTGGTAAGAAGAGAAAATCTGGATACAGCCACATACAGAGAGAAGACAATGTGAAGACACAGGGAAATGACAGCCATTCACAAGCCAAGAGGAGCCCCTGAAACAGATCACTCCCCCATGCCTTTAAGAATAAGCCCAACCTGCCAACCCCTTGACTTTGGACTTGTGGTCTTCAAGACCCTAAGAACATAAGTTTCTGTTGTTTAAGCCACCAGTCCCTGGTGCTTTGTTATAACAGCCCTAGCAAACAAATACAGACTTCTGGTTCCATCTCTATAAAGCCACAAACTTCTTAGTAGGGATACGACCTCTTTGCTTGGGATCCTCTTTTACCGTCTTGAATATAGAGCCAGGAGGAACACAGGGAACTTCTCTGACCTAGGTTGGAGCTCTTTTCCCTTCCTGGACTTCTTTGTCCTAAATGTAACAAATAAATTGTGTCAGTTTACTTGATACCCATCTGCCTTTTCTTTCTCCTCTCCCATTTCCCAGAATGAATTAGGAGACAGCTCCAGGATCCAGCCTGCCCCCAGGGAGGCCAGGGAAGCTCTGAAGGATTCCCCAAGTCCAAGTCAATTCTTTCAAGGTTGGCCCTAGGAAAATCCAGGCTGCCGTGAATAGTAACTCTTATCAGATCTTTCTAGTCCCAGTGGTATTTTGTCAGGATCTCTGGGAACAATGTACCTGCTCCATAAAATATTTTCTTCTCTGTACTGCCCCCAAATAATCAAATTTATTAATGAAATGAAAGGTATATTGCCTTTCATGTCACTTGAAAGATGAGATGTCTTTATTGCCCATCACAAGTAGGTGATTCCTTTTACCATTCAAGATGGTCATATTATAGCCATTCTATTAGACAGTTAACCATATTTGGTAGCCCCAAAGGCTACTGAAGACCACAGAGGACTCTTCTGCCCTGTTCTGATGCCTACCCTGATCTGGATCTATATCCCTGAGAAAACTAGACTTCACAGTTCAAGAGCGAGGGTCAGAGTCAAGCACAAGGCAAGGAAGCTTAGGCTGCTTCAGGCTTTGTTAACGAAAACATTTACTCTATCAGCATGACTCGTACACCAGTACAATACAACACATAGGAAATAGTGAAAGAAGTAAATCAACCCCACCACTCAGGGTTCCACCATCTGTAATGGGGGTTACACTGAAGGGATCTGAATGGGGAAGGTGATAACAAGGAGGGATCTTATTAAGGATGGCGAAATATAGGAAACTTGGTAAGAGAGGGCATTATTATAAATATCCTGGGACAGATGTTTGAGCCACCTCACTGGCAAAGCATTTGTCAGAAGAATTAAAAAAAAAGAAAAACATGGACCAGCAAGACAGGGACCCGTTTCTGGCTGCAGCACTAGACCGTCCTTCCTGTGTCATCATCATTTAACAGGTGTTTAGGACACAAGAGGCATCCTGTGGTCCAGGGTTGCCCAGCCCTCAGATTCGTTAACCTTTCAGGGAGAGAAATTGGCTTTCTTTCCCCATAACTTTCAAGGAGGAAGCAGCCACAAATTTCACCAGAGGAGTTCATTTCAAGTACAGTATTAAATACTTTTCAATTTTCCATCAATAAGTTTTTCTTTATAGCTAATCAAACTCCATCATGCTATAATCTTAAATGTTTTTATAAATAATTTTAGTTTAATATGTTATATTTAATATAAATTTAATTTAATTTAAAATTTTACTTAATATTGAGAAGAAAGTAATAATCATCCAAAATCACTTACTGGTGAAAATCAATGTTAATAATTTAGTATATGAGTATCTGCATATATTTATATAAATGTACGCACGTGTGTTCTGCTTTTATTTGATGTTATAAATATTTCTCAATAAGTTATCTCTTATATTTCTCAGTAAGTTATCCCTTGTATTTCTCAATAAGTTATCTCAATATCATCAATACATATCTTTCATTATCAATAAATAAAATCTTCATCAGTAAAAGTCTGACTCTGTTTTTGGTTGTAATGTTTCTTTTAACATCCACAGTTATTTGGTGACACTAAGAATAAATCACTAAGCTTTTTATTCTAAATCCCAAATTACGAGAATGGTAGATGGCCTCATCCTATCTCTAAAACCCACCCAATCCCTAATGCTCTTGAGGGTTAGAGTCAAAAGTAGAAAGAATTAGGGTTCCAGAGATTGCCAAGTGTTAAACACATCACTTTTTTTTTCGACTTAGAAATTCAGTGGTTTGTTCTTTAGGGACAGAAAACATCTATGGTATCAAAAGAGCCACAACAAAATGTCCTACTTCCCACTTTAATAGCTGCACCCCATAATTTTCTCAGCCATTGCCTATTGTTGGACATTAAATTTGTTTCCCACTTTTGGCTCGCGTATGTAACGATGCAATGAATTTTACTAGGTATAGATCTTTCACCGATTTCCACGTTATACTTAGGCTATATTCCTAAAAGAATTACTAGATGAAAAGGTAAAATTGTATGGCTCTTGATTCTTATGTTAAGCTAAAATTTATACTCTTGCAGCCAACGTGATCTTCAAAAGAACATAACATTTTATCATCTTAAAGTGGGTCATTCAACTTCCTCCTCACCAGATCCAGTAACTTCAGTTTCTTTAAACTTTTAACTTCTCTCCAAGGAGAGATGGGATTCCGGGATCTCAAGGAATTTTAATCAATCCTGGGTGGAGAAGCCAGCATACGACAAGACTCCACAACAAATAGGATGGAAGAGTGTTTGGAATCCATTTTCCCAGGAAATCACAGGCTGCGTGGACATGCTGCTCCCAGCTCTTGAAAGGCCATTATCCCTGCTTCCATCACAGAAAAGGGAAAACAGATGCAATAACCATATCGATAAAACCCCAAGCCAGCAAGATTGTCCTGGTAAACACAAATGCAGAAACAAAGACAATGGGGCTTAATATATTTCAAATCAGGACCATCCCAACTGATACGTATTTAGTTTACTTATAGACATTTCAACAAATAGGCGCAAGGAGTCTGGTAGTGCCAGGCACTGTGGTGATGCTGGGCATGCAGTAGCCAAAAGCGTAGGCACAGCTTTACCCACGTGGAGTTTAGTTTCTGTGGGTAAGTGAGTATGTATAAGAAGTGCCATGATGCAGTCAGAGGGGGAAGCCTTCCTGCCCAGCTGGAAAGCCTGTGGACGACACAGTGCAATCTGACCTTTCTATCATCAGCCCAACCTGCCTCACTCCAATGCCCTCCCACACCTTCAGAAGAGAAATCTCTGTGTGTTTCTTTTACTTCTCTACCCTTCAGATGCTATTGAGAAGCACTGAGATAGAGCACAATTGAAGAGGCAAAGCACTGGATTTAATTGAGACACCAAATCTGAAAACAGAAGAGGAGATAATCCTTGTTGACCCCTTTCAGCCCCTGCGTTCGATGTGTCCACGAAGGTAGACAGTAAACAGGAAAGCTCACCGCCACCCTTACTGTGACCTACTATCTTGGAGGCCAGACTGGCAAATTTCCCATGCAAATAAAGCCTCCTTGCTGCATGTCTAGGGCAGGTTGTATTTACAGAGCAACTGACCAAATCCTGGGGCTCTGATGAGAGCCCAGACCTTCACGGACCTCTCTGCAGGATTTTGGGTGGTCCCGAGTGTGTCTGCTCATAGTGCTGGTCTGTCCAGGGGTGTCTGCCATCCTCTTCTTTGCTTGTCTGTTTGTCTGTTTGTCCTCTCTCCAAATCTTTAGCAACTCAACAACAAACCCCAGAAACCCAACTCTACTCAAAACATTCACAAGGCGCTGAAACCATGCTTAATGGCATTGAAGCGAAGGAAGTGGGGCTGGGGGAAACAGGGTGCTGGTGGGTGTTCCCAGTTCCTATGGTCACGGCCTTAGCCACAGCCTTGAAACACACAGTATCGGGTTCTCAGCTAGCCCCCTTGGCGGGGAGAGCTGGGAGTTTCTGACCTCCTTTGGGGTTAAGGCTGCTGGTCTCAGTCTGTGCGTAAGCGAGTGGTCACAGTCCTTAATTGCAAAGGGGAAGTGGTCAGAAAACACACTCTGTCCTGGCAAGATTGATAACTTGTAAGAAACTTTGGAAGAATGCCAGAAAGTAACACTGAGGTTGTCTATGAAGCAAAAGATACATACATCACTTACATGTTTGCTTATAATTTCCAACATGTTCTGAAAAGAAAAAGAAAGGAAGCAGAGGGAAAGGATTTTGAGAAAGTTCACAACAAAGCCAATACAATTATCTGCCATTTCCTTTTTTCAGGGAAGAGATCACTTTAAAGTAGTCACATCTAACAAATCCAACAATTACTATGTCCAGGGTCCTAATCAATGCATTTTACATGTATTGACTAATTAATTTATCATTACGGTTTTATAGACAAGTCCTTCATTTAAAATAAATAAATGCCCCATTTTACAGATAATGAAACTGAAGCCCAGAAAGTTAAGTCATATATAGGATCCCTAAGATCTAGCCAGGACCTGTTCCCAGGCAAATGACTCCAGGTTAACAGTAAACAATTATACCCTGCTGTCATTTAGGGCTGAATACTCTCTATCAAGTTCAAAATGAATTATTCCCATGGCAAAGGGAGATAGGATTTGGATCATCCTGCTAATGAAGTTGTTGTTATCAAGATCAAGACACAAGGATCAAGAGTAGTTTTAAACCAGACAGTGAGGCTCAGTGAGGCCCATAAGCTGGGAAGCATATGGCTTTGGCACTACCTTCATATTTCATAAGAAGAAAGCAATCTAGAGAAATGCAATAAACTTCGACCATACGAAGTTTCCAATTTGATACTGAATGTTGTTTCTGTCTGGGGCCACCATGCTATCTGAGCTGTCGTTTTGTTTCCTGACTGAAGGTAAAGGAGTTATTGCCAGGGCATGCTGTAATATTCCTCCTGGAGTTCAAAGTAGTTAAGTCTAGAAACAAAATAAAACCTTATAAGCTAGTAGACAGTGAAACTGAGACCACAAAGCACACTTGGTGATCATGTGCCCACACTTTGTCTTCCAGGAAAAACATGAGAAAGAGTGACTCTGTCTTTATGAGCTGGCTCTGCTTAAAATGAAAGTAAAGGGTGAGGCTCCCGGTCTTCATTTTTCGTCTCTGAAGGCTGGTGAATTTTCTGGAGCCTGCATGGAAGGCTTCACTGGGGTGACCTGGAGACTGTATTAAGTCCAGCAACAGTTGATTGAGTATCCACCGTATGAAGAAGACCATGCTAAATACTGTGTAGGACATAAAAACTGAAAAGACAAAGGCTGAGCCTTCCAAGAGCTCATGGGGCTAAGAATCATAACTGTCTGCATTGGAAGTCTGGCTGGGAAACAGGTCTTGAGACTTTGAGTTAGAGGGGAAATAACTCATATGAAGAGATGGGAGAAATGTCTGGGGATTTTGAGGTTTGAACGGGACTGTGCAAGAGAGTAGAATGTCATTAGGTGAAAAGGGAAAAGGAAGAAGTTTAAGTTCAAGAAAACATCTAGAGCCAGAGACCAGGTGTGAGAAACACGTGGTGAATCCTGGACTGACGAGGGTGAGCCAGCATTTCTGTGAGCCCAGAATGGGTCTGAGTGTGTGCATGCCTTCACTGGTGTGCATGTGGGGAGAAAAGGCATGGATATTCTAGCAAGGACTGAGAACAAAGGCCTGGGCAATGCTGTATAAGGTCTCGAATGCTGGATAAAGGACTAACAACTTTATTCCGCGTGTCAAGGAGATGGATGGCCATCCAAGCCTTTGAGCATTGAATGACATGATGGGGGATATGATTTAAGGAGACTTTAAATGCCTTAACAAGTGCCCCCCAGTCATAGGTCATAGTGACCCTAATCATCAGATCCAGAGGCTGACCTGGACAATAAAATCCCTGAAGTCTGCTTCTGATGTTGACCCAGTGTGGGCATTCAGACTATAGGACAAATGCATAAGGTCAATTGGGACCTGGCTTCTCCCTGGGGAAAATAATATAACTGATATTTCACCGACAATGTAGCATGGCACAAGTGGTTACTGTGCAATATTGAAAATGTATAGGAACCACGCACCCACACAGATGGACTCATCCATTTTCATGGACCGTGAAGCGTGGGAAGAGATATCATTCCAACCAGTGAGGACTGCAGAGAGTGGTGTCAAACTGAGCACAGGCTCCAGACTCAGACACCTAGGTTTTTGTGTCAGTTCATATCTTCAGTAGATTAGTTTACATAGGCTGTTGTAACAAAGTGCTACAACTAGGTGGCTTAGGTGGCTTAAACAACTTAAGTTTATTGTCTCACAGTTCTGGAAGCTAGAAGTCTGAGAGTTCCTTCTGAGTTAGTCTGGAAGGCAAAAGAAACCTGCCACTGTCAGCAGGGAAGTTTCATCTGAGGGCTGTGAGGGAAGAAGCTGTTCCAGGCCTCTGTTCTTGGCTTGTAGATGACCATCTTAATGTTCATTCTCTCTGCATGCCTGTCTATGCCCAAATTTTCCCTTCTTACAAGGACCTAACTGGATCCCAATCTAATAACCCTAATGACCCCATTTTAACTTGATTGTCTCTGTAAAGACCCTATCTTCAAATATAGTCATATCTTTAGGTACTAGGGTTTAGGATTCCAATATATGAGGTGTTTTTTTTTTAATATATATATTTTATTGCACTTTAGGTTCTGGGATACATGTGAAGAACATGCAGGATTGTTCCATAGGTACATACGTGGCAATGTGGTTGGCTGCCTCCATCCCCATCACCTATATCTGGCATTTCTCCCCATGTTATCCCTCCCCAATTCCCTATCCCACGTTGTCCCTCCTCTAGTCCCCCTCAACAGACCTCAGTGTGTGATGCTCCCCTCCCTGTGTCCATGTGTTCTCATTGTTCGACACCTGCCTATGAGTGAGAACATGCGGTGTTTGATTTTCTATTCTTGTGTCAGTTTGCTGAGAATGATGGTTTCCAGGTTCATCCATGTCCCTACAAAGGACAAGAACTCATCATTTTTTATGGCTGCATAGTATTCCATGGTGTATATGTGCCACATTTTCCTTGTCCAGTCTATCACTGATGGGCATTGTGTTGGTTCCAGGTCTTGGCTATTGTAAACAGTGCCGCAATGAACCTACGTGTGCATGTGTCTTTATAATAGAACGATTTATAATCCTTTGGGTATATACCCAGTAATGGGATTGCTGGGTCAAATGGAATTTCTATTTCTGGGTCCTTGAGGAATCGCCACACTGTCTTCCACAATGGTTGAACTAAGTTGCGCTCCCACCAACAGTGTAAAAGTGTTTCTATTTCTCCACATCCTCTCCAGCATCTGTCTCCAGATTTTTTAATGATCGCCATTCTAACTGGCGTGAGATAGTATCTCAATGTGGTTTTGATTTGCCTTTCTCTAATGACCCGTGATGATGAGCATTTTTTCATATGTTTGTTGGCCTCATATATGTCTTCTTTTGAAAAGTGTCTGTTCATGTCCTTTGCCCACTTTTGAATGGGTTTGTTTGTTTGTTTCATGTATATCTATTTTAGTTCTTTGTAGATTCTGG
>CAUYLG010050813.1:0-13255 GCA_963573385.1 Cacajao melanocephalus | reverse complement strand
AATAAGGGAAGAAAATAACAAACAAACAGCCAACCAATATTTCATTTAAGTCTGTGAAATGCTATGCAAATGCTGAAGAGTGATTTACTTCCAATTATATAGTCACTTTCAGAATAGGTATAATATGATACTGAGAAAAATGTATGTTCTAGAGACCTGGGATGAAGAATTCTATAGATATTCACTAAGTTTACTTATTCCAGGTCTAAATTCCCTATTAATGTTCTATCTCGTTGATCCATCGAATACTAACAATGTGGTGTCAAGCTCTCCCGCCATTATTGTGCGGGAGTCCAAATCTCTTTATAAGTCATTTAGAACTTGTCTTATGTATCTGGGTGCTCTTATATTGGGTGCATATATATTTATGATCATTAACTCCTGTTGCTGCATTGATTCTTTTACCATTATGTAATATCCTTCTTTGTTTCTTTTAGTCTTTGTTACTGTTAAAGTCTATTTTGTCCGAGACAAAAATTACAACTCCTGTTTTTTTTTTTCCTTTTTTTTTTTTTTTACTCTCCATTTGATTGGTAAATCTTCCTCCATGCCTTTGTTTTGGGTCTTTGTGTGTTAATGCTTGTGAGATAAATCTGGATATAGCGTACTAATGGGTTTTGACTTTTTGTTCAATTTGCCTGTGTCTTTAATTGGGGCATTTAATCCATTTAAATTTAGGATTAATATTAATATTTGTGACTTCAGTATTATGATTTAATGCTAGCTGGCTATTTTGCCCATTAGTTGATGCAGATTCTTCATTATGGAGATACTCTTTACATTTTGGTAGGTTTTTGGGATGACTGATACTGGTTGTTCCTTTCTGTTTGTAGTGCTTCTTTCAGAAGCTCTTGTAAAGCAGGTCTGGTGGTGATGAAATCTCCGAGTGCTTGCTTGTTTGCAAAAAATTTTATTTTTCCTTCACTTATGAAGTTTAGTTTAGCAGGATATGAGATTCTGGGTTGAAATTTCTTTTCTTTGAGGATAATAAATACTGACCCCCACTCTCTTCTAGTTTGTAGTGTTTCTGCTGAGAGACCTGCTCTGAGTCTGATAGGCTTCCGTTTGTGGGTAACCTGACCTTTATCTCTAGCTGCCCTTAGTATTTTCTCCTTTATTTCAACCCTAGTGAATCTAGCGATTATGTGTCTAGGAGTTGCTCTACTTGAGGAATATCTTTGTGATGTTCTCTGGATTACCTGGAGTTGAATATTGTCATGGCTTACTAGGTTAGGAAAATTTTCCTGAAGAATATCCTGAAGAATATTTTCCAACTTGGATTCATTCTCTTCATGACCCTATCAGTTGTAAATTAGGTCTTTTCACATAGTCCCATATTTCTTGGAGACTTTGCTCATTCCTTTTTACTTTTTCTTCTCGAATCTTGTCTTCTTGTTTCATTTCATTCAGTTGGTCTTCGACCTCTAATATCCTTTCTTCTGCTTGATCAATTTGACTGTTAAAACCTGTGCATACTTCACAAAGTTCTCATATTGTGTTCTTCAGTTCCATTAATTCACTTATATTCCTCTCTAAATTGTCTATTCTCGTAAGCATTTCGTCAAACCTTTTTTCAAAGTTCTTAGTTTCTTTACATTGGGCTAGAACATGTTCTTTTAGCTCAGAAAAGTTTCTTATTATCCACCTTCTGAAGCCTGATTCTGTTAATGGATCACACTCGTTCTCCATCAGGCGTTGTTCTCTTGTTGATGAGGAACTATGATCCCCTGTAGAAGGAGAGGCATTCTGAGTTTGAGTATTCTCAGCCTTTTTACGCTGGTTTCTTCCCATCATTGTAAGTTTATCCACCTGTCGTTTGTAATTGCCAACTTTCAAATTAGGTCTCTGAGTGGACGTCCAACTTGTTGATTTCCAGCGCCGAAATCTGAGCAACCCACTGCGCCAACTAAAACAGCGGCATTAAGATTCGTGGTGCTTTTCTGCCCGGGGAATCTCCAATCTGGCTTCCCTCCTGAATCCCTTTTTCAATCAGGTAAATAGGCGAATCTTCCTTCCCGGAGCTCCAAACTTTGGCCAAAAGGGGACTCAGTCCCGTTTACTCTGCACCGAGAACCGCTGCGCTGGCCACAAGAGTCGCGTTGGCGACCCGTGGGGCTCCTCCGCTGGGAATCTCCTGGTCCGTG
Source organism: Cacajao melanocephalus (assembly GCA_963573385.1). Classification (NCBI taxonomy): domain Eukaryota; kingdom Metazoa; phylum Chordata; class Mammalia; order Primates; family Pitheciidae; genus Cacajao; species Cacajao melanocephalus. The sequence continues at coordinate 11,111 of CAUYLG010050813.1, read as the reverse complement.
GGCAACAAAAATTCATCTGCAAGTGTGGCGTCCTCTCGTTCTGTGCACTTTCTCTCTGGGAGCTACAATTCTGAGCTGCTAGTAGTCAGCCATCTTGTATCTCTCTCTATACCTGACTTTAAAAATCCATGCACTTAACTGGCATTCCATCCCATCAACTTCTATTACATTCTACTTCTGTGTGAAATATTATATTCTTTTAAATTAGTAAAATAAATTACAAATCAGAGTTACTATAAATTGTAAATAATAATCCTGATAGATAATTATATGTCATAATTTATGGTTGTATAGCATCTGATTTAAGTTCAATTAGTTGATTTTATTTCATTAGTATGATTTAGTGTTATATCCCAAATGACTCAAGGAAATTTGCTCTAATAAATCTGAGTATAAGGAAAAATGTAATGCTAAGCAATTAGAAATGCAATGCAAATTTTATTTAGTAAAAATCCATATTAGGAACAAGAGAAAAAGTTGTTGCTACTGAAGTTGTATCAAAATAAAACAATTATAAGGAGAACCAAAATATTTTCACCAAACATCAATAATTTGGCAATATGTTTATGAGTAATGACACAGCTTTAAAAACTTAGCTCCACAATTTGCAAATAACAAAAATCAATATTTTGTATCAATAAAAATTAAATTTAGGAAAACATTTTAATAATTTTAATAATAGCTACCACATACCTGGCAATTATGTGTCAGAAACTGCTAAATGCTTCATGAGGCTACATTTTTTTTCATTTAATCCTCATGTTAATCCCATGAAGTTTGATTATTATACTGAATTTATAAATAAAGATTATTAAAATTTAATGGGAATATAATGTAATATAATTTAGATTTAACTTAACTTTCCAACAACTGTAGATGTTTTAGCAAGTGCCTCATTGTCCTATAGCTTTAATCTGTAAGGCTCTCTCCTGTACCACAGGTTGATCTATCACCACAAAAAAAGACTACAAATACCTTCTCATTTATTAGCTGTATTTTAGAATCTCACTGTGATCCATGTTACACTGGATTACTTGCTCTGCCCCATAATTGATCATCCCAGCCTGATTGCCTTGTAATTCACTGGCCTCCATTTGCACTTCAGATAATATGCATCAATAACTTTAGCCCTTTGCTGCCATGTTTGACTATGTTTTAAACTCTCTCGGGGTCAATACTTTGTTGGATCCTATCTGGCTTTCAGAACGTTGTATCTTGTATCTCCAATCAGGCACTTGAAAGCGACACCTCAATTTGAAAGTCTTTTCTTACTTATAGCTAAATGTTGCCTTCCTACAACATTTGGCTTTGGATTTTAGCCAGTTATGAAATTGCTTTTAACAATAAAGTGTAAATATTTGCAACTATTACCTTTACTCTGTTTCACATCAAAAACAAAACAGTGCAAAAGAAGCATTAGCATTAAAAAGTAGGGTGATTGACCAAGCACCAGGGCCCATTCCTGGCCCTCAGTGACTTCTGGGGAAGGGATAAGTTGAACAGGCAAGGAGTGTAATGCTCTCGCCATGAACATCTGGAATCCTGGTAGCAGGAAACACCATGACCCCCAAGGGTACTTGAGCTGGAGGGAGAGCTGCTCAAAGAGGTGGCAGGGGCAGGACTCCAGTCTTTGAGGAGCTCAGAGGGTTTGGGTTTGATGCTGCTATCACACCTATGAAATGTGTTGACCAGCATGACGCATCAAAGTGTTGTGGCAAGCAGCCCAGGAACACCTTGTTCCCTCTAGTGCAGCAGGTTCCTAACCTTGAAGTGTCAGGGAAAAAAGCCAGGTGCCCCTTACTAGACCCCCAGTGTTAGAACATGCAGCCCAGGAATGCTGAGCTGATCCCTGGTCCCCTAAAATCTTACAGAAATAAAGTCAGCCAGCTGAACCCACATTAAACCACAATCAAACCCCCACGGGTATCAAAGAAGGTAAAAACAAAAAAAACCATCAGCAACTTCAAAGATTAAAGGAACATCAGCCCATACATATGAAAAAGAACCAGTGCAAGAACTCTTAACAATTCAAAATTGAGACTGTCTTCTTATCTCCAAACAACTACACTCTATCCCCAGCAATGGATCTTAAGCAGGCTGAAATGACAGAAATATAATTCAGAATATGGATAGAAATGCAGATCATCAAAACTCAGGAGAAATTAAAAGCCCAATCCAAGGAATCGAAGGAATATAATAAAACAATTCAGGAGCTGAAAGATGAAGCAGCCATTTTAAGAAAGAACCAAACTAATCTGATAGAGCTAAAAAAATCTCACTTCAATAATTTCATAATACAATTACAAATACTAAGAGCAGAATCAACCAACATGAGGAAAGAATGTCAGAGCTTGAAGAGCAGTTCACCAAAATAACTTAGACAAAAATCAAAAAGAATAAAGAATAAACAAAACTTCTAAGAAATATGGGATTATGTAAAGAGACCAAATCTATGAAACATTGGCATCCATAAAAGAAAGGGAAAGAAAGCAAGTAAATTAGAAAACATTTGAGGTTATTGTCCATGAAAATTTCCCCAACATTCAAATTCAGGAAATGCAGAGAACCTGTACGCGATATTATATAAGACAACCATACCCAAAACACATAGTAAACAGATTTTTCAAGGTTTAAATAAAAGCAAAAATGTTAAAGGCAACTACAGAGATGGACCAAGTCAACTAGAAAGAGAACCCCATTAAGCTAACAGAGGAAATCTCAGCAGAAACCCTACAAACCCAAAGGGATTGGGGTACTAAACTCAGCATTCTTAAAGAAAAGATATTTCAACCAAGAATTTCATAACCATCCAAACTAAGCTTCATAAGCAAGGAGAAAGAAGAACCTTTTCAGACAAGCAAATACTAAGGGAATTTGTTACCACAAGACCTGCCTAAAAAGAGGTCATTGAGGGAATGCTAAATATGGAAAGACTGTTAATGGTCCCCACAAAAACACATTTAAAGTCATAGACCATTGACACTATAAAGCAAGTACACAATCAAACCTGCATAATAACCAGCTAACAACATAATGACAGGATCAAATATGCACATATTGGTAGGGAAAAAAATATCTAAAATCAGAGCTGAATGAATGAATTTGAGATTTAAAAAATACCATTCTGGACATAGGTCCTCACAATGACTTCATGACAAAGATGCTAAAAGTAATTGCAACAAAAAATTGACAAATGAGATGTAATTAAACTAAAGAGCTTCTGCACAGCAAAAGAAACTATGAACATTGCAAACAGACAACCTAAAAAATCGGAGAAAATATTTGCAAACTATGAATCTGACAAAAGTCTAATAATATTCAGAATTTATAAGCAACTTAAAAAGCAAAAAAAAAATCCATTAAAAAGTGGGTAAAGGACATGAACAGACACTTTTTGAAAGAAGACATACATATGGCTAAGAAGCATGTGAAGAAATGCTCAGTCTCACTAATCATTAGAGAAATGTAAATCAAAACCATGGGATACCATATCACACTAGTTAGAATGGCTATTATTAAAATTTCAAGAAATAACAGATCCTGGCAAAATAACAGAGAAAAGGGAATACTTATATACTCCTGGTGGGAATGTAAATTAGTTCAACCTTTGTGAAAAGCAGTTTGGCAATTTCTCAAAGAACTTAGAACTACCATTTGACCCAACAATCACATTATTGGGTATATATCCAAAGAAATATAGCTTGTTCTACCATAAAGACACATGCTTGCATATGTTTGTTACAGCACTATTCATAATAGCAGAGACATGGAATTAACCTATATGCCCAGCAATAGCAGACTACATAAAGAAAATGCACATACCTACCATGAAGTACTATGCAGCCACAAAGAAGAATAAGATTATGTCCTTTGCAGCAACATGAATGGAGCTGGAGGCTATTATCCTAAGCAAATTAACACAGGAATGGAAAACCAAATACTGCATGTTGTAACTCATAAGTGGGAGATAAAAATTATGAATACAAAAAAGGGAACAACAGACACCAGGGCCTACTTGATGGTAGAAAGTGGGAAGAGAATGAGTACTGAAAAACTACCTATCTCATACTATGCTTGTTACTTGAGTGACAAAATAATCTGTAAATGAAACCCTCATGAGATATAATACATGTCCCCCTAACATACCACCTCATTATATTATTTCACTTCAACTATGTTATTGACGTTAGGCCTACAAACCTAAAATAAAAGTTTTATATTTTAGGTTTGTAGGCCTAACGTCAATAACATAGTTGGCGTATGTTAGACCAATTTGTCCTGGTTAGTCTAGAGACCTGTCTGGGTTTTGAAGCAGGATGCTCCCCTCCTCATAAACTTTCTCAGTCCTGAAAAACCTGGGATAGTGGTATTCTATGTTATATTTAACACTCTAACATTCCTGAGTTATACAATAACTTGCAAAAAACCATCATTTGATAAGCACAGTCTAATTCTCCAACACACAACATACAATTTCTTAAATGTACATAAAGTGCTAAGACTTTATTAAGCTTAGAGCTCTAAATACTTCAATCTAAGCATTGCATGCCTTCCCCACTCCCCTAGATATACAGAAGAGGTTGAAATATCTAGAGGGTTTTACTTGAGATCTATTTAATTTAATACTTGTAGCCAGGAAGGGAACCCCTCTGGAAATTTGGGTGATGGGCTTTAAACTTGTGACACTGGTTAAATTCAAAATCCTTCCTAGATTTTTTATTACTAAAACTAATAGCATCCTTTGGCTGAGGCTCTTATATCTAAATTACCTATTCTACTATTCTAAACTTTATGTTTAATTAGTTACTCAGGATATTGAAAGGTGGAATAGAGATGGTCACTAATATATGAAGTATACTATTTAAGACTTGTAGGATAGAGATAATTGAGTGGTTAGCCCAAGTATGTGTTTTCTTTGGATTACAGAGTGTATTTTTAAAAACCTCAAATTAGTTGCCAATCTTTGAAACCCAGGAGACATTCAGAATAATGTGAACACAGGAAATGCTCCATAAACATGTATATCACAGAGTAAAAGTGTTCAATTAGTGTTTGTCAAAATAATTTAATGCCAGAAAACAATTTCCAGTGTATTGAAGTTATGTAATTTCTCTGAATTATAGAACAGGTGTAGTTACTTAAAAGAAATGGACATGTGATTAGGAAGCTGCACATTTAAGCTTTGCCTATTGCTTTGAAAATAAAGACATGTTGCCAATTAGCTTATATTACATTTAAGCTTTTGCCACTTGGAAAAGGTCCACTATGGCTTTAGGCTTTGTCTACATGCTGCCAAGCATCTGGATAAACAGTGACAGGCTCAGTTAATCATTTGGGTAATAATAAACCCTTCCATTTTGATAGTTCTTCTAGGTTTTGAAAGCACTGCTATATTTATGGCATATAAATTGAGTCTCACAGCAATTGGCTATCATTTAAAATGGGTTAGTGATTGAGACTCAGGTTATAGAGTCAAATGGATCTGGGCTCAAATCACCATTCCTATTTTTGCTTGTTGCATGACTTTTGGCAAGCTACTTAACCTCTCTGAGCCTTAATGTGTTTGATTTAAACTTGAGGATAATAATACCTGTCTCATGAGACTGTTGTGATGATTAAGTAATTATGCAGGTCAAGCACTGAGCACAGAACCTGGAACATAGTAAATGCTCAGTAACTGTTAGCTGTCATTATCATAATTATAATTAGTTTCATTAATATTAATTTTGATATTATACGTTATTACACATCTCATAGTTAAACATTCACATGCTTAACTGTGTCTTCCATTGTACTGTGTAGGCAAGCCACAGTAAGCTGAAGGGCAAGGCGGGGGCATTATTACATTGCTTGTCTAAACTACAATGGGGCATATTTCAGAAGGTTGGAGGCTATAAATATGTCACAGTCCTAAAACTGACAGCTCTAGGCTAAGGGCAAGAATTAAACAGATTGGTGGCAGCAGTGGCTTACAAAAAGATCCTTAGTACCACAAAAGACAAAACTCAGGAAAGTGTGTAGGCATCCTGCTTTTTCTTTTTAACCTTTAGATACCTTTCTGAGACAAATTGCTTTAGCATAATAAAGAATCATTGTTGAACACCTACCCTGATAAGCAATGGAATTATTATTCCTATTTAACCTATAAGGAAACTGAGGCTAATAAAAATCAAATAAATTGCACAGGTCACACTGATAAAAATAGGTAGAGTTAGGCCTTACCTATAGGCCTCCAAAATCCGTATTTTTATCTACCATATGATGTGGCCTTTCCTCATACCTCAGGATATCATCAATCACACTTGAAATGGAGTCAGCCAGGCTGGCATACAGTGAGCGTGCCCTTACTACTTGTCATCCCTCTTATGAAGAAGGACCATCATGGTTCATGCACTCATAAATTCATGAGAAAATAAGTAACTGGAAAGTTGGCATGCTGCTCCAGAAATATGACACTTGCATAGACCAAAGTTGGCATGATTTTATAACCAGCTATAAAATGTCCCCAACTCTTTGGTGAAAAGGCTAGGAAACAGTATTAGAATAGAAGGTTCTAGAAATTAAAGAGGGAGATTTTGTTCTAGACATCTTCTCTAGGAGATGCAATGAATTTTAGAGGTCTAATGTAGCCCCTATTTCATCGGTAGAATCGACTGTCATACTAATAACGGATGAGGTATCATTCATTCTATTTATTCATTCTTCTTGCTTCCCTTCCAAGTCTCTACCCAAACCAGAAATAGCATCTATAAATGAACTTCCTCTCTCAGGGGGTCTAATTTACCACACTGTGTAGAGTGAGAGGCCAGGACTAACTAGTTGGTATATCAGGCAATATCTATTAAGTGTAGATGTGAGGGAACTGTACAAATGTGTTTGGACTAGTAAATTAATAAGCTGCCATTACAACAAAAAATGTACCCTCTAATCAGGACATAAAGGCTAAATACTACATGACTTATTTATAGAGCAGAAATTAGAACCACACTGAGATTTTGAGTGGAGCAAGCCCATCTCTGGGGGAGCTGAAGTAGGCAGAGGCAGAACAAATAACGTAAAGTACTGACTCCTTTTTGTAGATGGATCAAAACTTAAATCTAAGACCTAAAACCATAAAAATTCCAGAAGATAACATTGGAAAAACTCTACTGGACATTGGCTTAGGCAAGAAATTTATAACTAAGACCCCCAAAATCAAATGCAACAAAAAATAAATAAATGAGACCCAATTAAACTAAAAAACCTTATGTGTGGCCAAAGAAATAATCAGCAGAGTAAACAGACAATACACAGAGTGGGAGAAAATATTCACAAACTATGCATCTGACGACTAGTATCCGGGATCTACAAGGAACTCAAACAAATCGGCAAGAAAAAATAATCCCACCAGAAAGTGGGCATAGGACATGAACAGACATTTCTCAAAAGAAGATATACAAACAGCCAACAAACATGAAAAATGCTCAAACTGAGACTTTATAAGTCTTAGTCTATATAGCTGATGCTTGGCCCAACTTTTATAATAATTTATATAGTTTGATTAGGACAAGTAAACTTATTTATAGATTTTTCTAATAATTTAGTTCTCCTTAACCAAATAAAAAAATCAAAATGAAACAGACTTATGTAGCACTGATATATCTTTGTCATTTGAGACAAACTAGAGTTACTAAAAAAAGACATCTAGTGACAGTTCAGAACAATTACATCCTGCCATAAAATACCATAGTAAACTATATAATACACTACAAATAGTTCAAAATGAAAAGAATCTGATATTATGGATGTATTTAATTCCAAGTTCAGCTGGTAATTTGCAAAAACAAATTGATAATTCATCAGCTTCTGACACAGCTTTTCTTCAAACAGTTCTGCTGGGCAAATAGTCATTACTTAAGCTGATCATATTTTCTAAAGGGATTTTTCTTCTTTTTTCCAGCTTTACTGAGGTATAATTAACAAAAATTATATCTATTTAAGGAGTACAATGTGATGTTTTGATATACATATACATTTTGAAATGACTAATATAATCAAGCTAATTAGCATATACTTCACCCCACATAGTCATTTTTATGGTGAGAACATTTAAAATCTACTCTTTTGCCAAATTTGAAGTGTGTAATATTACTGTCTATAGTCAGAATGCATTAGATCTCCAAAATTTATTTATACTGCATAACAGAAATTTTGTACCATTTTACAAATATCTATTTCCCCGACTCCTCAGTCTCTGGAAACCACCATTCTATTTTCTGCTTCTATTAGTTTGACTTTTTTCTATTCCACATAGAACTAAAATCATGAAATATTTGTGGGCCTGGCTTATTTCATTTAGCATGAAGTACTTGACATTCATCCATGTCATTGCAAATGACAGGATTTTTTTCATGGGCCAAATAACATGTTATCATGTGTGTATGTATGTGTGTATGAAAGAGGCACACCACATTTTCTTTAGATAGTCATCCATAAACAGACATTTAGTTTGTTTCAACCTTGGTAATTGTGAATAATGATGCAATGAACACATGGATACAGATCACTCTTCAAAATACTGATTTAATTTCATTGGGACATATACCTTGAAGTAGGATGGCTGGAACATATATGGTCATTCTATATTTACTGAGGAACTTCCATACTCTTTTCCATAATGGCTATATAAATTTACTTTCTCACCAACAGCATACAAGCATTCCCTTTTCTCCACATCCTTGCCAACATTTGTTACTTTTTCTTTTGGATAAAAGGCATTCTAATAGCTGTGAAGTGATATCTCATTGTGGTTTTGTTTTTCATTTCTCTGATGATTAGCGATGTTGAGCATTTTGTATATACCTGTTGACTGTTTTTATATCTCATGTGAGAAATATCAATTCAGGTAATTTGCTCATTTCTTAGTTGGGTTATTTGTTTTCTTGTTATTGAGCTGAATTCCTCATGTATTTTGGATAATAACCCCTTATCACATATATGACCTGCAACTATGTTCTCCTATTCCATAGGTTGTATTATCACTCTGTTGATTGTTTCCATTTTAGTTTGATGCAATCTCATTTGTCTATTTTTATTTTTGTTGTCTGTGCTTTAGAGGTTTTACTCTCCCCCACAAAATATCATTTCCTAGACCAATATCAACAAGCTTTTCTCCTGTGTGTTCTTCAGATATTTTATAATTTCAGGTCTTATGTTTACGTCTTTAATCCATTTCGAGATGATTTTTGTATATGATGTGAGATAAGGGTTCACTTTTATACTTCTAAATATAAGATATCCAGTTTTCCCAACACCATTTATTGAAGACATTACACTTTTCTCATTGTGTCTTCTTGGCCCATTTGTCAAAGATCACGTTATTTTAAATGCATAGATTTATTTCTGGGCTTTGTATTCCACTTCATTGTTTAACACATTTGTTTTTAAGCCAGTACCATGCTGTATTGATTACTAGAGTCTCGTAGTATATTTTAAAATCAGGTAATGTAATGTCTCCAGTTTGTTTTTCTTGCTCAAGATCACTTTGGCCATTCACGGTCTTTTATAATTCCATATGAATTTTGGAATTACTTTTTAAATTTCTGTGAAAAAGCTCATTAAAATTTTGATAGAAGTTGCATTGAATCTGTAGATTACTCTGAGTAGTAGGGGATATTTTAGCAATACTAATTCTAATCTATGAACATGGGATTTATTTCCATTTATTTGTATCTTCTTTCATTTTGTTCATCAATATTTTATGGTTTTCACTGTAAAGATTATTTTGTTCTTTGGTTAAATTTATTCCTAAGTATTTTATTATGCTATTATAACTAGAACAGTTTTCTTTATTTCTTTTTCAGGTGGTTGTTAGTATATAGAAAAACAACTAATCTTTGTATGTTGATTTTGAATCCTGCAACTCTACTGAAATGCTTTACTAGTTTTATTAGTGCTTTGATGGAGTCTTTAGTATTTTCTATATATAATATTGAATTATCTGCAAACAAAACAAGTTTGTTTTTTCCTTTCTGGTATGGATGCCTATTATTTCTTTCTCTTGCTTAATTTTTCTGGCTAATATTTCCAATACCACGTTGAACAGAAGTGGCAAGAGTGAGCATCCTTACCATGTTCCTCATCTTAGAAAAAAAGCTTTCAGTTTTTCACTATTGATTATGATACTTGTCATATATGAACTTAATTTTGCTGAGACAGACTCCTTTTATACATAATTTCTACAAAGTATCTATCACAAAAGGCTGTTGAATTTTGAAAAATGCTTTTTTTTATCTATTGAGATGATTATATGATATTTACACTTCAATCTGTTAACGTGGTGTATCGTATTTGCAGGCACACCTTGGAAACACTGCAGATTTATTTCCAGATGACCACAATAATGCAAATATTGTAATAAAGGGAGTCACACAAATATTTTTTTTATTTTCAAGTGCCTATAAAAGCTATATTTATACTATGCTATAATCTATTAAGTATGTAAGTGGTGGATTGTCTTTATCTTTTTGATATGCTGTTGGATTTGGTTTGGTTGTATATTGTTGAGGATTTTTGCATCTATGTTCATCAGGGATATTGGTCTGTGGTTTTGTTTTTTTGGTATGTCCTTCCCTGGTTTGGGTATTAGGGTGATGCTAGCTTCAGATAATTTAGGGAGGATTCCTTCTTTCTCTACCCTGTGGAACAGTGTCAAGAGGATTGGTACAAACTTTTCTTTGAATGTCTGATAGAATTCAACTGGTCTGGTCCTGGACATTTTTTTGGTTGGCATTTTCTATTACAATTTTTAATCTTACTGCTTGTTATTGGTCTGTTCAGAGATTCTATATCTTCCTGGTTTAATCTAGGAGGTTTGAATATTTCCAGGAATTTATGCAGCTCCTTTAGGTTTTTAGTTTATGTGCATAAAGGTGTTTATAGTAGCCTTGAGTAATCTTTTGTATTTCTGTGGTATCAGTTATAATATCTCCTGTTTCATTTCTAATTGAGCTTATTTGGAGGAGGTTGTGGTTTAATTTCTACAAAGTATCTATCACAAAAGGCTGTTGAATTTTGAAAAATGCTTTTTTTTATCTATTGAGATGATTATATGATATTTACACTTCAATCTG